>JAJHUR010000444.1:0-22832 GCA_027495735.1 Lutjanus campechanus
TGGTCACTTGCATATGTGAGTGTTTGTAACTGGAGCTTGTCCACAGTTAATCTTGATTACTGGACTGATCAGCCTAATTTTTTTTTGGTGTTCATGACTGTGTGCTGAAGGACCTTTGTGATTCAAACTTGTTGAAAAGCTTTTTTTTTTTTTTGGCTCCACACTCTGGCCACAGGCATTATGTTTTTGGGTCATCCCATTCTTGTGAACCCAATTTCTCAGGAACACCTTGAAGTATTTTTTTCAAACTTGACAGAAATGATCACTTGGACCCAAGAATAAACTGATTAGATTTTGGTGGTCAAAGGTTACCGTGAGCTCATGAACCATGTTTTTGGCCATTACTAATTTCACCCAAATGACTAATAGGAAACTAGCAGTGCTGTAGAGTAACTACACATGTAACTAGTTGCATGTAATTTAATTACAAAATAAAAATAATTTTAATCCAACACAATTACTGACAGAAAATATGTAATTTATGTACTAAATGTTGATGATGTGATGATTACAAAGGGGTTACATGCAATTATTATTTTCAGGTTACATGGAAGAAATCTGCACTCTACTGAGTACACTTTTCTACTTCTTTAGTTTAAGTTTAAGGTTAAAAAGTCAAAGCCAGTGGGTATGTTTATCCAGACCCTCCCAACAACTGAGAACTGTAAACATTTCACATTTACTATTGTTATCTGCTTGCACTTTTCTGATATGTGGTGATTAGTTTGCGAGGCGAGGGATCCCCCTCTGTCGACTTTTGAAATATCTGTGCAAACATGATGACACTACCGAGTCAATACGACGCTCATGTTCACAAGGGGACTCTGGGACATCTTAGACTCTCAAGATCTCTGACTATCCTGAGGAGAAAGCTACAATGGTAGACTACAACAACCACATATGGAAGACATTGTGGGCAATTACAGTACAGTAGTTGAGACACTTATACAAGCTATGCAATATGTACACAGGAAAAGCCACAGCATGCATCTGCTAGGTCCAAAAGAGGACGGGGGGTGAATGAATGCTGGCAAACAAGGGTCAGGGTTAAAATATGCCTCTCTGTGCCAAAAGCCAGAACTGATTTGTCTAAGAGCCACATAAAATAGATCACTAACAGGTGGAAAGAACAAAGATTTTACAGACTTGTTGCTGAGGACTACAAGGGTTTCACTGATGAGTCTGTGTGTGGTGGACGGAAAGTGTTACAGGTGAATGGTTAGTTACTTCTAAAGTGTAGCGTGCTTCGTAAGCACACAGTCATGTATGATCTTTATCTGACTGTGCATTGAAACAAACAGACGCTGTTGTTTATAACCGTTGTGGT
The DNA here is from genome assembly GCA_027495735.1 of Lutjanus campechanus. Classification (NCBI taxonomy): domain Eukaryota; kingdom Metazoa; phylum Chordata; class Actinopteri; order Lutjaniformes; family Lutjanidae; genus Lutjanus; species Lutjanus campechanus. Next base: position 1,328 of record JAJHUR010000444.1, read on the forward strand.
CTCACCATCTAAATATTCATAGAGGCAAATGAGTCTCCCCTCCACAAAATGAGAGGTTTCCAGTCAGACCCTCGAGCCACACTGATTGAATCTAAATTCATAATGACAAGACAACTGCACACGCCACAGTACAAACACTATTCTTTATAGACTGTGTTCTCAAAAAGCATTAACTTGTTTCATGCACATGGTTTGAATTAAGGTGGATTGGCAGTGCTCAGTGTGTAGTAGTGGAAAGCTGTTATTTTCAAACGCCCACGGGCCTCCTTTTTCAGGGTCCATGTACTGCACAATGTAACTTTCCCTGACCAGACATAGGGATGTATCTCTGGAACAGACAGAATAGATCAGGTTCAGCTCAAACACTGGCTGCACATGAGGATGCACTGCTGCTCTCTATGCAGAATAGTGACACACAAGCCAAAGAACCACTGCCAAAGCCTGTGTAACACTTGGTTCTTATCAAATCATTGCAAACATCATCCTTGGGTTACCATGAACTGTGAAGGCAGAAAGATATAAGCCTAAAACTTGTTTTTTTTTCACACCCAAGAAACCAAATATCTTTAGCCTCCTTCTGTCAGGTTGGGTGACAGTGTTCACATGCTTGTCTCAGCTAGCTGGGTAATTTCTGAGCATTGTTATCTGAGAATGGAGCTGTTCACTGAGCGGAAAGTTCTCTGAGCAATTTCTCCAGCACTGCAATCAAAGATATATACGATATTCTCAGGGTTAACTATGTAACCTAACAAAATAGTAACAGGCAAAACAAAAGAGCTGCGCCAACAAGTGTTCTGAATTATGAGAGAAACAATGATTACAGCAAAGAAAAGCACTGATTGTGGATTACGGCTTGGGTATGCAACAGTTCTTAGCACCTCTCTGACACTTACCGTCAACTTATGGAGCATTAATGTATGTATCAATGATAACCAAAAAGAAAATATAGTAACGCATTATCCGAAGGGGTGTGTCATTACACAGTCATAACCATGCCATGACACCTGTCATGAACATGAAAGAGTTTTTTGGTCAATTATGTTACTTTTAGGGCAGACTTCATTTCAGATTTCTTTGTTTCGACATCTTGACATTAACCAAGACAAAAATGTCTTTGTTATGATAACTTGATGTTAATTGAGACAACATAACCTGTCAGTGTCTTTGCCTTGACAATCTGACACTGTCAAACTTAAAGAAACTGTTTTATGTTTTAACATTACATTAAACTATCATATGTGGTTGTTTTGACACTGGCTGTCATGAGACCATTATGTATGTGTCATGGATATTTTCCCTGACCTCAAGTAAAGTGGATTTGTCATAACAATGTCATTAAGTTGTATTACAATCTCAAATGCCTTTGTAACAAAATCATGAATAATTTCCTGGACTTCAAGTAGAGTAGTATCATTTGGTCATAAAGATGTCATTAAATGTCATTAAAGGCCAGTTTGTCATCAGAGTACAGTACCGAGGTGATTTAGCTTATAGACTTAGCTGATGGGCAGACAGCAGTTTCCTGGTTTTCTTCTTTTCTTTTGTCTGGTGTTATCTGTTGCTGCCATTAGCTATTTAGCTCAATTAGCAATGGAGCTAACTATCTAATTAGCTGACTCAGCCCCAGGTTGCCATGAGCCAAACCCAAACCCTGTCACACTGCCTACTGTTGGTCTTGCAGGCTGTGTTCAGTCCCAGTCCAGCCAGGATCTCCAGTACAACCAGACTCAGCTAGACACTCACAATGCTAGCATGGCAGATCGGTAGTGTGGATCGGTACTGCGCATGTGCAGGTGTCAAAAGAAATGAGATGGAAATGAGATTGTTCCCTCTTTAGTTACTTTCATCATCAGTTCCTAAGAAAATTGTGTTGCTTTCAAAATGTTATTTATTAAGACTTTTTAAAAAAACAGACTGCATCCAGAATACATTAAAACAGGTTTTAAATTTTTTTGTCAGGTGTCATGACATGTTTATGGCAGTCTTATGCACACCTCTTCAAATGAAGTGTTACTGAAAATATTCAACTAGCTCAAAACAGTCAATAACATTTTTGGAGGAAAAAAAAACATTCCCCTATTCAAAAAAGGATGCCACAAATCAAAACACGGCGATACAAATTGATCTTCCTTGTAGGCCTCATCTTTTCTTTCTCCTCTAAAGTTTGGGGTCTCCTTCACCACTGACGCCTCTGGCTTCCCACCACCACCAGGACAGCTAGCCAGGAAGACAAGCCAAATAAATTGCCAAACAGTTTGTCTGTCATTTGATCATACTGCAAGACGTTCACAGTGGAAAAATGGTGGTGAGACTGTTTTTGTGTGTTCACGAACGCCCGCAGATGTTTTCCCCATCTCTCCTGTGCTTTTCCCCGACACAGATCATTTGGGCAGATGTACACCCCACCTGGGGTAGAACTGACAACCAAAGCTCCCCTGTGCTTATTATGGATGTATGAAACATATCCTGTCTTTAAGAAATATCACTTGAAGGTCTGTGCTCATCATACCATCAAACACACCCTAATCACTGGATAATCCTCTTTTCCCAGAGGCTAAACACAAATATATACAGTGTTAACTGGAAACATACATACTTACAATACCTCTAGTGTGTATTTAGTAGATGTTTACATATACATGTGGTGACGTAGCTGCAAGCATCTGCTCTATGCATCCCCATGATCCAAATTTCTTTCATCAGTACCAAACAAGCCCAAGGATGTGTCTCCCCAAATCCACTTCTTTGCTCAATCTGCCCTGCATGGCCCCTCTAACCTCCCCTAACAACCCTCATATTATCCCACCGCACCCACCTCTTCATCAACAGGCTTCTGTGTCCCCTCCAATGATGCACCCAGGGGGACCCCATGAGTGTCTAAGCCCATTAAAGGGGCTCCTGAACCCTCACACACACTCACAGATACTACAGCTCTGTGTGGGCCTGTGGAGCCTGGGGCCTGACATGTGGAAGCAATCACAGCAGCGAGATGAAATGATATATAGAACTAATACAGAAATGCATCAGTAATCACTAAGATCTAATGTCTAATCAAAATATATTCAGTCAGCACAAGCGGTGACTTCATAAGTCTGGGTGTATGTCTCTGAGCGGAGGCCATGGTCAGTAATGACCTGGATCAGATATCTTATCATAATACATAGATGTGAGTGCCTCCATTTTAAATATGTGCCAAAACTACTGTTCACACAGAGACTTTGAACATTACAATGATTCAATTCTGCTAGCCTATAGAGAAAACGTGCAGTATTTGAAAGAATAATTGAATAAGATGCCTAAATATCAAATGTTTCTTTTTCTATCCACTAAACCATTCATATTACCTGAGCTGCTCCAAGTCAAATCACCATATGTGGACAAGGCCAACAGGCCCACTCTCATGTCTGGCATACTCTTCAGAATGAACCTTTGTAGGAGTTGTTTTCAGCTGAGTCAAAAGCTCAGATTACAGATCATTATACTGAGGCACACAGGGTTGGGTTGCAATAGCTGGTTCCATTTTAATTTTAAAGATCTGTGTCTAACAAACCTCTATGTTCTCATGGTTTTTAATTAGCAAAACCATCTTCTCATTCTTTTTTATGAGCAGGACAGTATTGCATCAAACATTCAGATAGTTCACATAAATTGCAAATATGTAGTCTATAGGGAAAACCTCTGGAATTCTTTTCTTTTTTCTTTTACACTAAATACTCGCAATTAATTTTGTTGCTTTATTAGCCTGCATTGTCTCCCGTGGGAGAAGTTTGCTTTAACAAGTACAATCAAACTACAATTAACATACAGTATCACACCCCAATTTATATACACCATAACATACATACCAAGAATATTATACAAGGCCCTACGCAAAGTTATTGCCCAACAAATGAGAAGATCAACACCACTGTTATGTCTTTAGGATGAATAGGACACTGGAGTCTGCCAGTGGTTAGCTTAGCTTAGCATAAAGAGTCGAAAAGAGGGGGCACATTTAGCCTGGCTCTGTCCTAAAGTTAAAAATAAAATCCACTGAGATCTTAAGTTCACTCATTAACGTTTCATTCTTGGCACCCAGCCAAGTAATAGTCATGTTCAAACCACAACTTTTTACACTTTGTTTTATTGTACACAATTAAACATACAAGACGAGGGTGTATAATTGGGTATGGATCGTAGGGACATGCCCTTACCAATATCCAGGGACTACTGAACTGTCCTCAGCAATACTTTTGATTAAAATAAAATAAATAAATAAAAAATGAAACACAACCACTGTTGTCCATCAGTGTGTAATACTGTAAATGTTAGTTAGTGAGATTTAGTCATGGGTCTCTTTTTGATCTTTTTACAAATTGAGTGACTAGCGTCAAATCATTGTCATTCAAACATTCAGGGGGAAAGTTTGAAATAAATACAAATAAATAATTTTCAATTTATTCCCATGAATACTGTAATCTTAGTCAGCACTTCTCTGGCAGCAGCACAGCATGTCTTCGTCTCCCCTTGTTCCGTGCGCCTCAGACAGGAGAGTGAGCTTTTGGCAGAGCCGCTGAGCTTTTATACTTTTGGGGACAATCTGTGTCTCTGTCTCTCAGGCAACAGAAGAACACGCAGGCAAAGCAGAAGGAGAAGAAGGTAGGGTATTTGGGGAACGTAGTTGCAGCAGACTTTGCAGTGATGAGAAGAAGTAACTGGCTCGTTCACCATCAGCGGGCTGACTCATGAACCCCACCCCCTTGTCACACCTGGGACATACTGTCCCCACCTACGGTGGCATGAAATGTCTGCCATTGAAACAAGATGTTCATTAGTTAACATGTTAATTAGTGAGCAACCTTCAGTGGTAGCTGGATTTTTTACCTCTGGACAATGCCAGGCTAACAGTTTCCCCCTGTTTCCATTCTTTATGCTAAACTAAGCTAACTGGTTGCTAGCTGTAGCTTTACATTTAAGAGATAGACACAGTGCAGATCAGTCTTCTCATTTAACTCTTGGCGAGAAAGCAAATAAGCATATTTCATACAATTAAGAGGTATTTCATTAAGCCTAAGTAGTGTATTCAACATTATTCAGTCTTTATTGCAGCTGTGTTCATCTGAGTCAAATGCTCAAATTACAGAACTTCATACTGAGGCACACAGGGCTGGCTTGTGAAAGCTGGTTCCATCTGAATTTATTAAGCCCCATGTCTAACAAATCTTTATCTTCTCATTTATTCTCTCTCATTCACCAAACATTCAGCCAGTCCATATTAATCGGAAATATTAAGTCTATATGATAATCTTTGGATTTTTTTTGTGTGGGGCTTTTAAACTGAATACTAGCTATAAAGTTTTGTTGCTTTGTTGCCCAGAGTCAAATTACAGATTAGCCTTTGCCGTCTTCCACAGAAGAAATTCGAGAGAACACATACGAGAAACATGTCCACACAAATGTACAATCAGCACACACAGTGTCACACCCAAATCCATACACACCAAAACAAACACACCAAGAATATTGCACAATGCCCTCCACAAAGTTATTGCACAACAAATAACATACATCAAAAATGAAAGGATCAACACGACCGTTATGTCTTTAGGATGAATAGGACACTGCAGTCAGCCAGTGGTTATCTTGGCTTAGCATAAAGTCTAGACACAGAAGAAAACAGCAGCTCTGTCCAAAAGTTAAAAAAACAAACAAAAAACACCTAAATCTGAAATTCACTATTTAACATTTTTTTATTGTTTGTTTAATCCGCAGTTACTTTCTGGAGTCTTATCATAGCTGTGAGTAGGGGTGAGCAATCTAACAATTTAATTTTCAGGTGAATCGTACAGATTGCGGTATTTAATGTCCTCTTCTGTTCACATAACCTCATTGACTAGGGGATCTGCGTTATGTGAACAAACCAATAGAGTGATGTAGCCTACTAGATGCTATGCTGATTGGACAAATTACTTTGGTTCTTCCTTGGCTGATCTGTCATTAACAATGCAACTGAGTTGTGAGTACATGTTATTACATGTAGTACATGAAAGGTGTTATTTTCTTATTATCCTTTGGCTTTTAGCTACAACTTCAAATTAATCAATTTTAATCACCGGTTTGAAACCTGTTTAGTATCTTCTATCTGGAATATTGTATTTTAATGCAAATGCAGAAATTCATAGGCTATTTCAAGTCTATGGTGGCTATAGTCTACAGGGCATTGCAAAATTGAGAAAAAGAATGCCAATTTTGATCTTGGATTGTGATTGTGATTAAATAGATTGTGATATTTTTTGGCCAGGTTGTCCACCCCAAATGTTGCCAGGTAACCAGCAGAAGCTCCGTAAAGCTATGGTACCTGATCAAGAAATAATCCAACACAAAACACACATCCTGTAAAACCATGGTCTTGCACTGTTTTTTTTTTTTTTTTTTTGGCATGCATTAAACAAACAAGATAATTAGTTAGCTTCAGAGGCAGGTGGATTTTGTTACCTTTGGACAGAGCCAGGCTAGCTGTTTCCTCCTGTCTCCAGTCTGGTAGCTGTGGCTTTATATTTAAGAGACAGACATGAGTGTGGTATCAGTCTTCTCATTTAAATAGACTGATATGAGGTTAATTATGGATTCAGATGGATTTGTGTTCAACAGGCAGATCTGATAGCTGATTGAGATTAGATAAATATAACTGGGACTCAGCCCTAGATGTACATGTCTGTCAAGCCTTAAAGCCCAAGGAGATCTGTTACAGTTGCCTCCACTACACGCAATCTGATATCAGTGTCAGTTCCTGTACTCCATTCATTCAAGAAATAACTCAATAAAATGTCTATACTTTATTCCAAGTCATGTCTCTACTTAGAATAATAAACCATACAATTTAAATGAAAATCAGAAATCCATATGTCAGCAATGTTAGAAACAGATATGGATTTGCATCAGAAGAAGCAAATCTGGTCTTACTTCAGATAATCCATTTTGATCATCAGTATGAAAATAATCCTTCTGGCCAAGAATCCAAGCCTATGCACAGTTTCAAACCAATTCCCATCCTTTGCTAGTGATATATAATCAATGTGAATTTGGAAAAGTACTCGATAATGAATCGTTCACTATCCTTCAGCCTGTCTCATCTACCTCTACTTCACGAGTTACAGCAATGTGGAAAACATAGAAAGCACAACAGAGAGAGCCATTCCAGGTAAGAAACAAAGCATATTTTATTAAAGCAATGCATTGTGGTCTATTAAGGCTAGTGTGCAGGGAGAAATAAACTGCTTCCCCTCAGACCATGATGATGTACACTGGCCACAAATAAAGAGGCAGGAGTGCACAGAAAAGGAATAAAAATGTGAATATTATTGTATATCTTAGTTTCAACCACAAGGTATTTTCCAGGCTAAACATGTAAATCAAACTATAGAAAAAGTCCACAACTCCAGAAAGAGTTACAACAAGTACTTACCACCTCAGAAATAATAATAAAAAAAAATAGTATAGTATAGTAGAGTACAGTTGGGAAAGTGAGCAATTGCCTTTTCTATCTGAGAATGTCATTTTTTAAAGGGCCTCTCAACACTAGTACTAAAGGTGAAAAACGCCCTGACAATTTCTGAAATTCCTTCCGTTCCTGTGTTTTAGATCATTAAATTCTGTTTGTTGAACCTGTTGACTATATTATATGCACTAATTGGTTCTCTTAAGCCCTCTTACCCAAACTTTGCCAAGTTTGTCTGGGTATCTGCACACAGCTGTATCTTTAACTGTACAGCATTGACTCTGCGGGGTCTCCTGGACAATAATGCAACAAGAGGGAACATTCCTGAGAATATATATGCTATTTGTACAATACATTTATTATGTTGAACATGTTTGTATTATCAAATGGCGAAGGAAACTCTATATGTGCTTTCATATTATACATCTTCAGTGCATATCTTTGCTTTTCATCAGAAAGGACCTCCAAGATATCCACAACTATACTCTGTACCTTTGGTTGCTCTGAGAAACAGGTTGTGGTCAATATTGATCTTTTGTTTTTTTGTTTTTGTTTTTTTTTGTTTTTTGGTATAGGCCTATATTTTACATATTTCCTCATAATATATTTTCTTAAGTATACATATACTTTTCTTCCCTTTTCATCTTAATTCTAGGCTTTGTTCCCATCTGCATCCAGAATGCATCACTCTTTCATGAGCAACTTTACACTATGTACAGCTGTGAAAATACAAGATTTTTGACCTGCTTTTCTTTGCCTTTTGAGTGATTGCAGGTTCAGTGGAAATGCTTAGACATTACATAATATCATCTGCATTTAGCCAGTTATGTGCAAGATAAAGAAATAATTCACCATATTAAACAACAGAATTGGTAATCAGGTACACTGGGAGTGTTTAATTTGTGTATGGTTTTAAATGTCTCCACACATTAAAGCAGTATACAATGGGCAGTAGCATTGACTATATATAGAGCAATTATCCATTTACAAAGAGTTCACTGGGTGGTGGTGACCCAAAACATGAGAGCAAAAATGTCAGGAAATGATTTAACACTTATCTGCTCTTAGCTGCATGTTAGCATGTCCAAACATATAGCTCACAACCTATAGCAGTAGCCTAGCATTACTTCAAAAGTCAAGGGGCATATCATTATCAAACTACATTATTTTGATGTTGTTATGTTGTTGAGGATTACAGGTTACATGAGATAAATTTTTATATTAGAGTTTAGATTAAAGGTTTCTGTGCTGCTCTTTCTCTCTCTGTTTGAAAATGCAACAATAAAGCACAAATCTAACCTTTTATTTTAAATACATTTTTATTTATAATACTGTATTATAATACTAGGGCTTACTAGGCCTATATTATCATACAAGAGCAGTGCTGCTCCTTATCAGTGTTGCTAGATATATGATCATTATCATATTTGTACCATAGTTTTAACAACTGTGCAATCAATATCTAAAAAAGACTGGATGTACGATAATTTTGCCATTACAATAAACCCACAACAAAATTTGTGTGTTGTAAATCTGCTGCTGTTAACTTTGCAAAGTTCATATGTTAGATGAGTCACCTGTCAGTCCAAGCAAACAGTCACACTCCAATGACGTCTGACAACATCACTGCCTCAGGCACAGAGGCATTTGTCTTTTTCTCCCAAAAATATAATAGCCTACTTTCATTATGGAAACAAATTATGTTAAATGACACAGACGAGTAATATAGACCGTCAATAACTCCAACACACACAGACACACACACAGTAGAGAACACATACGCACATTCTCAGGAATCCAATGTCATGTTTCTGTCAATGTAGTCTTCAGGTAGCACACTCTGCATCATAAACTAGGAATGTTTCTGAGCCAAAAGTCAAAGAGAAAGCCAGTTCAGTAATCTTCCATCCTCACTCAGCTCCTGCACACATTTACCATCATCTCTTCAATAGTGATTGATCCTTACACAACTTCGACAACAGATTTGTGACCCAATTTTTTACAAATGATTCAGGAGTTACAGCCTGAATGACTAGTAACTGACGAACTCCTGATTTCACTTCGAGGTACATCCATCATAACTTTATAACAGGTTATTAATCACTGAGATTTATGAGCATGTGTGTAGAGCACTGTCAGGGAGTATTCTCTTAGAAATAAGGCTTCCAAAAGGGTTCTTCCTTATCCAGAGAACCCTTTTTGGAAAAACAACTTCTTCCAGGCATGTTGAAATGAGAGACACTTTCATCAGGGGTTCCTTGTACCATAATATAAAAAGGTTCTTGGTAGACCCTCCCTCTGTGGATTCCAAATAAAACCTTTGGAATATAATAACATTCTCAGTAGAACTGACTGTTCTCGATAAAAGGTTCTCCTATGTGGACAAACTGTGGAACCATTTACAGTTCTTGTTAGTACTTGTATAAGACTTGAAAGAGTGTAGAGAAGCAGATGATGAAAGACTGGCCAGGCCCTACCTGGTACCACAGTAAATACAGGTTAAAGTGATATTCCACAGCAGAATAACAGTCCACTCAATATGCACTCACCCCTATGCCGATGTGATGTGTGGGTGAAGATCTTCAGTTCACAAAACAATCCTGGAGATCTTCACCCATCCTCACATGGGGGTGAGTACATATTGAGTGGTCTACTATTCTGCGGTGGAATATCACTTTAATGTAGATATTGGTCTAATATATAAGCTACAATTAAGATGTTCTTTGATAAAGAATACATGTAAAATATTGCTGAATCTTTGACTTTGACATAATGAATCAGGATGACTCAGAATACATCTGTCTTGCGCATTTTAAATCCGTTTTGCAGGTTAACAACGTAAGTGAAAACAAGAGTGTTAGTGAAAAATTTAGGGGATATAAGGGGATATTTTAGAGGTTTGTCATGTCAAGAAAGGAGAAAGTGCTTAAACCAACATTTCTCCAAAAAAAGAAATAAACAATGAAAAACGTCTAGCTTGCTCTCAAGCTTGGTTAGAAAATAACACATACAGAACAACAGGAAATCTTTAATGTGACCTTTAAGAATGTGTGTGTATGCGTGTGTGTGTGCATGTGTGTTTGTATTGTAACCATACTCCTCTACCCACTGACCATGTGATCAAGAAGAGCTGAACCAGATGGTGGAGAAATGAATGCTCTCTCTTGAATCTCCCACACACACACACACACACACACACACACACACACAACACCACCTATGACAGGCCTACTCAATTAGTGTTTTAGGAGAGCCAGACAAAGGTACAGGAAAAAAACAATTCACTGTTGTAACACTAGATTAGAAGTAGCTTGTTGTTTTAATAAACACAATGTTCCATTTAACATCCTCTTTCATCCATTTTGATTCTTCTAAATTCCCTCTACTTAAACAGTCTGAGTTAAAACTTTTTACGATAATGATTGTCTCTTTGATTAAAAACAGACATAACCAATGAATGGGTTAATTAGCCTACAAATAAAATTGTGATTTGTGACCTATAAAGTGAGAATGGCAGCAGGTTGTTTACATAAAACCACAATGAGTTTTTTTTTCATATTTAAAAATGATGAAATGACTGGATTGAGGTCATTAAAGGGCCACATTTGGCCAACAAGCTGCCAGTTGGACAGACCTGTCCCATGGTATCACTTAAGCCATTCACGGCAGCGTTTTAACATTTCAATAAAACATTACCACACTAATCTTTAATAATTATCACTATTGTCTCTTTATAGTCCACAGATCCAATCAAATGTATTACAGGTATACAACATACACAAGAGTCTTGGCCCAGTAACCAGTCTGTTTCTGCTGGACCCTATAAAACTATAGCAATTTATCAATATTACACTGATATGGGATATAAGAGTATATATCATCTTGGATTTTGGATATCAATATATGGTGATATGGCATAAGTTTTGTCTTTTCCTGGTTTTAAAGGCAGCATTACAGTAAAGTGATGTAATTTTCTGAACTTACCAAAATGTTCTAGCTGTTCTCTTATTTGTTTTTACCCACTTAGTCAATATATCCACTTAATTACTGTTACTTATGATTATTTATCAAAAGTGATTGTCTTAATATTTTGTGAAAGCACCAATAATTATCCCTTATTGTTGTAATACTGAAATCAAGGTATTTGGTCATTTTGTTCATATTTCCCACCTCTATCTGTTGTGCGGTTTAATCTACAGCAATGCATCATATTCTATAACATCATCATGTCTTTGCACTATTTGAGAATTTACAATAAGTTATGCGTATATCGAGATATATATCTCAGATCAAGGAATTGCCTAAAAATATCAGGGTATTTATAGGCTGTATCACCCAGCCCTGATGCTACGCTGCATTTGCACTTACAACACATTGGCTGAGTTTGATGTTGTGTTGGGTTTTGTGAGTTCACTCAGTGCAGAAGTTTTGCTAATCCTTCAAGTTTACATCTGATTTCTCCTAAGGCCTTCTGATGGCCACTGCCAGCCACACTCACTTCATCATGTTACTCAGCAGTGACAACACGGCCTTTGGGTGTTTCCTGATCTTGTCTCTCACTCTCTAATTGCACTAAACTATTGCTGAGCCAAGACACAGCTGGGTACGACAACATTCACCTCATTTTCCTGAGCTCAGTACAGTTGGGCTGAGTGGTGCAGGCAGGGCGGATCCTTGAAATGAAAAGGTTCTTGTTCAGCACTGATTGCAAAGATAATTGCCAGAGCTGGAAGGCAATGAAGCCCCCCTGCCTTTTCTCCACTGTCCTCTACTCCCCTGTCTTCACTTGCATCATAACCGCAGCACAAACTGAACAACTGTCTATCTTACAGCACTGGATTGACCTGAAGCAGCCTGAGTGGAGAGTTTCACATCACATCTTCCTCTCTGTGTTTCCTGTGCATGTGATTTTTTTTCAGTGTGAAAGATTTAATGAGGATCTGCTTCTAGTTTTCTCTTCTCTCTGTTTTGCAAAACACTTTCTGGAGGTCATTAAGGAAAACAAAGAGAATGACATGACACAACAGGCTGCAGAAGAGGCATGAAGGTGCTGAGAAACGAACAGTATGTACTGGGGCATGAACTTTTAGTCAAAGAAACCCACTCTTGTAAGTGACAACAAATTAAAAAGTCACTATCCTAAACAATACCATATGAATAAATCTCCATTTTGCTAAGCACAACCAACTGATATTAACCTGCAAATAACCTCCTCAAGTTAATGAAGGCTGCCGAAAGCTGCATGTTTAAACAGCCTATGTCAATTACTATAGGTCTTTGATATCATGTGGGTGTGGGGAAGTGATTTTTTTAAACAGATAAAACAGAGGAGAACATAGTAATTAGCATGAGCAATAGGAGTCACCACAGCTGGGCCAACCAAAACCTTCAAATCAAAGAGAAAAGATGAGGCTGAATTTGACTGTGAAATGATATCTGTAAGTTGCTGGGAAAAACACAAACATAAATATGATTTCAAATTATTAAATTATTCCTGTAATAGTGCTTTAGGATATGGGTCTTCAACAGCCGTTCCAAGGCCCCAAGGGGATCCTCAAAGTGCCATCAAATTTTCGACTGATAATTTTTTTTTAAAGTTTTGTTTTTTCAAAACTCAAAATGTCTGAAAATACAGATTGATATGAATCCAACATATTATTAGCACAGACAAAATCAACCATTCATTTAAAAAAAAAAAAAAAGAATTTTGCACAATATTAAGTTAAATGCTAAAAACAGCTCCAATTACATTTTTCTAACACCACTCACATGCATCACATCACTGTCACAGTTTCTCCTTTCAGATGTTTGAACCCCTCCACCACAGTAACCAGTTACATCCAGTCCTACCAGAGATTTATATCATACACCACAGGGTGCAAACAGAAAACTGTTAGCAACATGACACAGCTGATACAGCACGTTTAGCAAACATCTAATCTATGATGAAAGCTGATATCATTAACGCAGTTTATACTCAAAGCAGATTAACCAAACTTCAAAGCTTTTGCTGCTTCAGACATATTTTTGTAAAGAGGTTCCTACAATGTGTCACTGTCATGGTTAAATGGTGGTCCTAACTTTTAAAAGTCCATCCCTGACTTCACAAATGAAGTGAACTGCATAACATACCACATACTTATTTCACAGCAGATATTTTGGCTTCACTGTGTCCTAAATTCCTGTGCAAACATGCTATTGAGGAGGCTAAAAGAGTAGAATGAGATTTTCTTTAGTATGAAGCAAACAGTACACACGGTGTATACTATTACTAAGAAAATATTACAGTATGCAAACACTGGACACTATGCTAGCAAAAATATCCCATAAAGCAAACCAGTAGTGATGACAACAACACAGACAATGGTGGACAGTGACCAAGGCAGCTCTGAGGTAACAACAATAACACTTCAATTTAAGTCTAATTAGCTCATCGTTTGGTCACATCATTGTGTCTAGATGCACTCTCGTAATTACAATGTTAACTGAGTAAACTAAGGAGTTAACAGTTAGCTAACATTAATTAAGAGACTAACCATTTAACCTTTAATGAACATCAAAGTTTAAAGGTTAATGTTAGCGTTAGTAATGTTATATGACATAAATGAGAGAGGATGGGGGGCATAACTTACCCAGATAATGTAGGAGGTAATGTAATGAAATTTGTTTCACCTGGTGCTGGTCCCTCTTTAATAAGTCAAAAAGGTCTATTGAGCAGCTTACGTACAAGGGCTGTATTATTATTAGTATGAATTTGAACAAGAATGTCTTACCTCTGGACCAGAACCTGGAGGTTCTGATGTCACTTAAGCTCTTTGTAATATCCTGTGTTTACTGCCCGACCTATTCCTGTGGTGAAGATGAAACCATTCTTTCTGTGGCAGCAAATCACATAACCCTTAATATATTAGCCACAAATAATTCCAAGATATTAAACTGGGCTTACTGGAGACTTTAGTGTAGACAGACGGAGAGAAATGTGCTAGCCTAGCAACATTAAGGCTAAAAACAACCCCTAATGCAACACTCTATTGAAGAAACAGGATCAATGTGTAACACAAGAGCCGATCACAGAACTTGTGCTATTGCAAAAGCTTAAAGCATATTCCTTATAATTTACAGAATGACACCACTTTTTCAAAATAAAAATTTCAGAAAGACACGTTGTATGAGGCCAATGCAGTAAATGAAAAAAATATAATCAGGCTTTCTTCTTGTCAGACTATTATATATCACTCTCAATCTCTCCACTAATTTTCCACTCCATACTATCACATGTGATAAGAAACAATTGGCTTATAAAAGGCAAAAAAAAGGCTGAGCTGTCCCAAAGATATGTGCAAGGAGTTAGCTGTCTGTGATAAGCCAAGGGAAATGAAATTCCCATTAATGGGTGTATAAATTACTTTCCAGCCTGTATTTCAAATGTTAAATGGCCGACAATGACTGCCTACATTAACTTGGCTGAGAACTGTAATGGTCAATTTGCTGTTTAGAAAGTTTGTCTGTGCTTAACATCTATCAACTGTTAAGTAAACACCTGCCATCATCAGCGTACATGCAGGTTTTGTAAGGTTGGTGGGTCTTAGATCACTCTTTAGAGCTCAACTGTAACTGGAAGCCATGTTGTTGCTCTACAGCTGTCATCCTCCTCTCTTCTATTTCCTTGTGTAATTCTTCCACCCCTTTAAAATCTGTCTTAATCCATTGTTCCATCCAAAGATCCTCTTGTTCACTCCCCAGCCCACTGCAATGTCAGGAAAGGGTCTTTATCTCCTCTGAACACTTCGCTTGAGTCATACATGCTGAATCAGTCCAATCCTGTTGATCTCTCCTTTCTCTGGATGTGAAAACTCATTATCTCCTCATGCTGTTGTCATTTATCCAGCCTGTCAGACTGGGGACATGTTTAAAAGACAGAACAAGGCTTTTTTGTCTCTTGTCCTTGGGTGACTTTAGTGTCAGGCTGTCTCGTGCAGACTGGGATTAGAGGAGCGAGCAAAGGGCTTGGCCTGAGACTCCGTGCTTATAGTACGGGACACAACCCCAGAGTCAGACGAGGAGACGTTCTGCTGTATGCTAATGCACCAATAAGACACAAGGAACTCACTTTATGAAGCCTCATAAACACCCCAAAAAAAACACAATAAAACACATCTCTATCCCCTACAGACACTCTTAGAAATAACAGCTCCAAAAGGGTTCTTCATTTGCTTCTGAAGAACCTCTTTTTGAAGAAAAGATTTGTCAAGGTTTCTTTGTGAGATGAAGGGTTCCATTAAGAACCCTTTTCACCCAAAGAACACACAAGAAAGAGTTTTTGAAGGATTGCTGAAATCTTTCAAGAACTTTTTTATCAAGGGTTCTTTGTACTATATAAAAGGGTAGGTAGAACCCCTGGGTCGGTTCTAAATAAAACCCTTGGAATATAAAAAGGTTCTCTGCAGAACCCACCCAGTGGGTTGTTAGTACCCTGAGAAGCTAGAAAGGTTCTGGACATCACACCACATAAGGGTCCTCTGGTCTTTTCATGTTGGGTTCTAAGTAGAACTCAAAAAGGAGACAAGCCAAAGAACCCTTGCGGGGGTTCTATATAAAACCCTTGGAATATAAAAAGGTTCTCTGCAGAACCCCCTGAGTATGTTATAGATAAAACCCTTGGAATATAAAAAGGTTCTCAGAAGCCACTGGGTGGGATCTTGTTGGCACCCTTAGAAGGTGAAAAGGTTCTCCAGAGACACTTCTGAGTGGAACCATTATATAACAGAAGGGTTCTCCGTAGACCCTCTCATAGGGAGTTTTGGGTGAAAACTTTCACAGATGGTTCTGGGTATAGCCTTTTATGTTGGGTTCTTGGTAGAACTCTCTCAAAGACTTCCAAGTGGAACCTTTATAAAAGGTGTTACCAGGAACCAAGAGGGGTTGTCATATAGGGTCAAGCCAAAGAACCTTTATTTGGTTCTAGTTGGCATCTTTATTCCTCAGAGTGTACACACAAACACACTGTGATCTAATGTGAGTCGGTCAGTTGCACACACACACTGAGTGACAGACTGCATCTTGATTGGTTGATGTGTGAATATAACCAGAGATGGTGGGATGCTGTGTCAGACACTGGTGCTCAACACATGCAGAAACCTCTGAGTCTCTGTTTGCCTGGGCTGACCTTTTGGTACGTTTGGACCAGAGGAGAACATGCTCTGAGATATCAACCATTTATGGCTCCAGACAAAGTCTTGTACTGCATGCCACATCTGGCATAATCATATTTATAACCATAACAAGATAAGAAGAGGTAAATCAAGCACAGCCTGTCTCTCTCAGAGCACTTGCACTTCAGTTCAATGAAAAGCAAATTGGAGTTTCCTTTCATCACGTGAGAGCTCTCTGGCGTTAACATACAGGCAGCCATTCTCCCATGGAATTCAGACCAAACTGGACAACCTCGCTCGGTCCCTAATGTCTCTGAAAACAAAGGACCATTTTGCTATGCTATAACTCACAAAGTGTGAAAAAAAAATACACTGCAAGATGTAATTTCCGTCTCTGACCTATATGCATGTCTCTCAAACTGAAGTTGTCCTAGCCCTGATCCATATTTACTCATATGCTATCAATCTGGATTTTTCAGTCAGTTGCCATCAGCCATTTGCCAAAAAGCATTCCACGATAAGGAAAGAGAAATAGCTGTGGCGAAAGACGCACAGTGTCAGGTACTGCGCTCCAGGTATTGACAAGCAGGCCAGTGTACTTGCTGCAAATGTAGCTTAATATTCATTCTTGTACTGTATGAAAGTCTTCCTGGGAATCTAGTGATAGGGACAGAGGCATCTTATTAAGTTTACTGCAGCTTTACAGTAAACAGTAGGCTCTCAATAACTTGTAATGAGATTAGCTCATAACAGGATTCAGTGCTAATAAAATGTGTAACAGTCAGTTGCTCAAACAGACCACAGTGCTCATTGTATAAATGCCTCTGGTCCAGACACTTAATATCTGCGAAGTAGATCTGATCTTTATGGCACTGGGGTTTATAAAACAAGCATGGCCTCCCAGTTATCCAAGATATGATTTCTTGCAACCCACCCAGTTTAACACCACAACACACACACCAAACACTGATGATATCTGCTTCAAATATATCATATCAAGCCTAGTTTGTAAGCTTAAATAAATTAGAAAATAAAAAAATAAAAGGGAAGCCCATCCCATACCTTATAATCTGTGTGCCACCTTCAGCAAGGTTGCATGGGTAATAGATCAAAATAGGAGATTAATATGATTTAAGGTCTCACTTTTTTGCCTTTAACTCTTTACTTCTAAGATATAAAATGGGTAACCCTTTTTGTTATCTAAATGTTTGCATCTGATGGCTTGTTTGATTCAAAAAATAGCTTCATATTTCTAAGAACTGGTTCTGCTTTCAGAGAAACACAGCAAATACATGTCTGAAATAGTTTTATGTAACTGACATCCAGGTAGTTTGATTGCATATCATGTTAATTCATGTGATGAACTATTAAGAGAAAACAAATCACATGAAGTCATAGTGGCTTGATGTTAATGGTGAGAAACAGGAATTCATAATAATATGACCTACATCCTGTATTAAAGACCCAGCTTGTAGGATTAGTGGCATCTAGTGATGAGCTTACAGATTGCAAACCCATTGTCTCACTCTCCAAGTGTGTAGCAGAACCTAGGGTGGATGCGAAACTTGTACAAAATGTGAAAGGCCGTATCTAGTCAGTGTTTGGGTAGTCTGACTCGCCGACTGTAGATTGTGGGTGTAAGTCTGCTATTGGACAACAAAGTTTTTAAAGTCTTCATCACTATGTTAAATAACAATCACAACCTCTGAGCTAGCAACCTGCATGCTGAAAATACCAAGTTACCCTAACAGACCAACATAAACAAGCTAACAGCTGTTACCGTTTTCTTTTGTGTGGATTTAGCTAATTCAATACCAGACCTGCCTCCCATGTACAAATGTTCTACCAAAACGAGTTCCCCCACGACACTATTTTTGCCATGACATTGTCGCTGCACCCTGAGCTCAGCACTGCCCAAGACAACGGTGACTGTTTTTTAGAAATACAAACACAGCAAAGCATTTTTCCCTCTATAGCAGAATGATGTGTGGAACCAGACCTTTCTCCAGCACTGAGTATAGGGGTATTCCAAATTGTTTTGTTCGCTCTATATCGATATACTTTTTTTCGTGATTAAAAAAAATCATATCATGAATATGGTAATATTACAATATTATAAATTCATAGATAATGACATTGCAGGGGAGGAGTAAGTTCCAAAAAGGGACAAAAGATCACATCATCAAGATCATGTACAATAAACCACAGTAATATGTAAGTGCAAGAAGACTGTAACAGCAAAAGGGGTCAGTACAACAGGCTGACTATAAGAAAAGCCAAAAATCCCAAATCCCCCAGTTATCGTGAGTTCTAAGCCAAAAATATTTATCAGCATTTTGTCACATTGTCAAGAATATTATTGCAAAATACCGTGAAATGTAGCGATATTTTTTTTTAAGGCATTATCACCAAACCCTATCTGGGCGCTGTGGAGGTAGGTCGGGCTAGTGTAGTGTAGTAGTGTTTGGTTTGTCCATTCTGGGCTATTGTAGAAACATGGCGACCCCTGTGGAAGAACACCTGCTCCCTCCGTATATATAAGTGGCTAATTCTCAGCTCATGAAAATGCAATAATTCTTATTTCCATGTGATTACACCTTCATTTCTGCCATATTCTGTCAACAAATCCCCATAAATCTTACACATTGGACTAGGGCTGCATGATTTTGGTAAAAAAAAAAAAAGTCATATTGCAATTATTTTGACTGAAAGTGCAATTGTGATATGTGATACAATTAGTGGAAAAGATTAGTTTTGCATTACAATTTTTCATGTTCACTGAAATTCTTTTAAAATCATAATGATGTGATATTTAGGCTATTGAAGTTTCTACCAAACAAACATGAAGAGGATTGACGGAGGCCAGGTCATCTACGCAGCACGACAGCACCTCGCTATAATGCTGTTTTCTCACACATTTTTCCTATTTCAAAAAATTGCGTTTGGTTCTGGTTCTGCAATTTGGATATTGCACTTGGCCATACTGCGATTTTATTGTGATTGTGATTAATTGTGCAGCCCCAGACAGGACCTTTAATTCATGCACTAAATCATCATGAGTCATGCATTAGTTAGCCTAAGCATTAGGGTACTTAAGAGCCCTTTTTATAAAGTTACAATAAAGTGTCATCCAGTGGGCTAAGTCGTTTCTCTGGAGTCTTCAAACGCTTCTTTTATTATTATTACATGGTGAGGGGTCCTTGGCATGATGCACTTGTTTGACTCTACACATTAATATGTCTGGTAACGTCCCTTTGAGCCACATTGTGTGCTACAGTACAGTGAAAAGCCTACCACAACATTTGGACTTGGTTATACTGGTTTTAATATTAATGTCGGCGGTATGAACATAACAAAGAGAGAGGCAGAGACGCAGATCAGAAAGCGCCTCGTGCTCCCGTCAAAAGTAGTTACCCCCCTCACGTCATCACGTCTTAAGTTCACCTTCAGTTCATCGACGTAATGCGCAGTTCAATTAACCATACAGACGGCCAGTAAATTTCCAACTTACCTTCGACGCTGAAATTAGAAGCATTCAGTCGGAAGTCAGAGCTGTCAACTTATACAGTTTGTTTTTGACAAACTTTTTAACCAGGAAGCATTTTGGAGCCGTTGTCTGGATGAGTTTGTACCCCTCCTCTCTTCTCTCTTCTCACATCTGGTCCCTCAGCTGCAGGAGTACCTCCTCCTCCCATCCACGCAGCTTCAGCTGTACTCAGCGCACCACTTTTTACTACTTCTCATGAGTCAAGGAATTCCCTGCTGGTTCCCAAATGAATTATGATTCGTATCTTTGAAGCTTTAGTTATAAAGAAACTAAATGGATGAAGATATTTAAATATGCTCTAGGCCGCTGCTCCCATGTGACATAATCACCAACATTGAGCGCGTGCACTGCTCCTTAAAAGCCTCGTGCTAGTTGATGCAGGGATAAGTAACGTCAACATTCATAAAAATGACAAGAGGATCAATGAGGAGAGAAAACACCGTGATGAATTTGTTCAAATTCATATTTGTCACTGCAGCAGATATAGATGTATATATATTCGAGCCAACTAAGAATTACTTATATAATGTGGCAATAACAATTCAGAGAGAT
The DNA here is from genome assembly GCA_027495735.1 of Lutjanus campechanus. Classification (NCBI taxonomy): domain Eukaryota; kingdom Metazoa; phylum Chordata; class Actinopteri; order Lutjaniformes; family Lutjanidae; genus Lutjanus; species Lutjanus campechanus. Next base: position 22,056 of record JAJHUR010000444.1, read on the forward strand.
TATAAAACAGTTAAAGCCCTGCATGCACTAAAAGGACAATTCACTCGGAAATGAAAATTCAGTCATGCCACTTGAAAGTTGAGTTTAGTCCACAAAACACTACTGGAGCTTCACTGGAACACAGTGTTGGAGAATCTCCCACCCAAACAATGGAAGTGAATGGTGACCAGTTTTCAAACATAAAAAAACCCCATCAGAATCAGAAATCAGAATCAGAAACGGTTTTATTGCCAAGTAGGTTTTCGCCTACCAGGAATTTGTTGTGGCACGTTGGTGCATACAAACATAATACCAAAATATAAATAAAAAATGAGGCAAGTGCTGTTGGTGAACAGCATAAATAGATTTTTTCTAAAAATAAAAAAGAGCATGTATAATAAAAACACAAGAGAAAAAAAAAACAAAGTGACTAAAAAGTACAATATGAAAGAAGAACAGATATTGCATGAAATGCCTCCATACTGCTCATCTGGCATAATAAAAGTCTCCTAAAGTCCTGACATGCCTTTCACTCGTGCACACCATAAACACCCAGTGTGCACGTGTGTGTGTGTGTGTGTGTGTGTGTGTGTGTGTGTGAATGTGGCCCCAAGTTAAGAATCTACAGTGAAGATTTAGTCTAAAAACATGGTATAAATGATGTCTTCAAAGTGAACTTGACATGTCTGGGCTTTAGGAGACTTGGATTACACCAGACCAGCAGTATGGAGGCATTTTATGTTTTATGGGTTTTTTTTTTTTTTTTTTTTTTTTTTTTTTTTTTTTTTTTTTTTTATT
>JAJHUR010000445.1:0-10137 GCA_027495735.1 Lutjanus campechanus
AGTGTAGACTTCAGTCAACCAAAACAGACACATGTGCATCCAATGGATGTTCAGATGGCTGTATTTCACTGCTCAGACAGCTTTTTTAAGCAGAACATGATTACAAAGCTATCACAGTGCCAGTACGCCCTGCCTTTGCTTGTTCCTGACCCAGTCACAATGGAAATCAGCTGTCCTCTGTGGACATTCAGACAAATAAGAAAAAAATGGAAGATAACTCAAATCAAAAACAATTCACAGACTGTCACCATGAAGAGTATGCCCATCTACAAAGCTGAGACACCCATGGTGTCATTTTTCCGCCTGGGTTCACCATCTCTGTCTAAATCTCAGCTGATGAACACTTTGATCAACGACCGTCACAGCACCTTCTTCCACAGGGACAACCCAGGTAGCACCAAGTCTCGCCATTTTATGGATGGAGTGGCAGAGATCGCCTGGTACTGCCCTGCTGGAAAACCCAATGATGCCTTCACTGACTGCATTGCCTTCTGTAATCTTCATGGTGATGCCCTGACGATTGAAAAACAGCGAGACATACTGACTGACAAATCTTCAGTCAATGTTGTTCTTGTACCAACTCTGGAAAAAGGTGACAAAAGTTCCTCAGTTATCGAAGCCTTTTACAAATCTACAAAGCCTCTCATTATTCTCATTGTTGATGAGAATTGTGATGCTGTTAAGATGGGAAAAGTTCGGGGAAAGTACAAGATGGGTCTGAAAGGCAGAAGCCAGTCAGATGTTTCTGAGAAAATGAAAGGGATCATTAGAAACATTTTGTCTGCAAAACATGCATCCTTTCAGCTGGAAAGCATGGCCAAGGTCCCTGGAATCAGAGTGGATGAACACGACACAGTCTGCCAACGGGGGAAATCTGCTGCTATGGAAATAGTGAATTTGTTTGAGGGGATGGATGTTTCAGAGATCAAAGATAAATTTCTCCCTCGTCAAGGCCAACTGTGGCATGAGTGGAGCAAAATAAACAAAGAACTGTATCACCTCAAAGGACACATTGAGAAGGAGAAATGTAAAAGGGAACAGGAGCTGATGAAGATACGACAAGCTCAATGCTCTGCTCCATCCAGTGAGCTGATGAGGCTGTTTATTGAAAACCTTTCATCTTTGCCATCACCAGACAAAGAGTATTTCCTAAAGTGGGCTCAAATCTTAGTAGATGCCACAGACGACCTCTCTTCAATTCTCCAAAGCTATGATGAAAAGTGGTCTGAGGTCTTGGCTTTGAAGGAGAAGAATGACAAATCTGATCAGCTGAAGAGAAGGCAAACAGAGCTTCAGCAAATATCGACAAAACTACAGTCAGCAACTTTTGGCTTGGAGCACATCTTTAGAGAGATGGGACAGATCTATGAAGCTCATGCGTCTCTGAGGAAACAACCACAGATGGGACGGACTGATTGGTCTAAATACCCTGAGCTGGCTGCAGAGCTGATGATATCAGGACATCCAATGGAGCTGATGGACGGAGATGCAGGTCATGTAGCTTTAACATGGATCTCTAGTCTTCTAGACGAAGTCATCAAGAAACTGGACAACAAGAGAGTTTTTGTTTTGTCAGTTTTAGGCATACAGAGCAGTGGAAAATCAACAATGCTGAATGCCATGTTTGGGTTACAGTTTGCAGTGAGTGCTGGCAGGTGCACCAGGGGTGCCTTCATGCAGCTGGTCAAAGTGTCAGAAGAGATTGAGAAAGACTTTCGGTTTGACTACATCCTCGTGGTGGACACTGAAGGACTGCGTGCCCCTGAGCTGGCAGGTAAAGCCACTCTTCATCACGACAATGAACTGGCAACATTTGTTGTTGGTCTGGGAAACATGACACTGATCAACATCTTTGGAGAGAATCCAGCTGAGATGCAAGATGTTCTGCAGATTGTTGTTCAGGCTTTCATGAGGATGAAGAAAGTTAAACTTTCTCCAAGTTGTGTGTTTGTTCACCAGAATGTTACAGATATTGCTGCTGCAGAGCAAAACATGGATGGAAAAAGATGCCTGCAAAAAAAACTGGACAAAATGGCCCAACTAGCTGCCAGAGAGGAAGGTTGCGATGCTGAGTGCTTTAGTGACATCATTGCATTTGATGTACAGAAAGATGTGAAATACTTCGCCCAACTATGGGAGGGAAGTCCACCCATGGCTCCTCCAAATCCAGGTTACAGTGAGAGTGTCCAAGATCTGAAGAACTTCATTCTCTCTAAAGCTTCACAGTCTGCTGGTATGACTCTTTCACAGTTCAAGAGTAAAACTGAGGATCTGTGGAATGCCCTGTTGAACGAAAACTTTGTTTTCAGTTTCAAAAACACTCTTGAAATCGCAACGCGCAGAAAACTTGAGGTCCAGTATGGGAACTGGACGTGGAAACTGAGGAGCAACATGTTGACCATTGAAAATGAGCTTCATACCAGAATAGAAAATGGACAACTTGAAAAGGTTGAGCTCAATTATCTTCACAAGGCAGTGAGCAAAACTTACGAAGAAATCAAAACAGCAATGAAAACGTACTTTGATGACGAGGGAAATAAAGAAATGTTGGTTCAGTGGCGAGGCCAATTTGAAACCAAAATTAACGACTTTAAGGACGAACAAGTGAGAGGAGCTAAAAGAAAACTGGATGAAGTTCTCCAGCAGAAAACTGATTGTAAAAAGCTGGACGATAAGTTTGAAAACAAGCTGTTACAAAAGAGTAAAGAGCTCGCTCATCAATTGAAAGACAAGGCAAAAGATGAAAGGGAACTTAAAAAGCACTTTGACGCTGTCTGGGATCACTGGATTCATGAACTAACTGCAGATATAACACCTATCAAGGATATCAATTTGACAGATGATCAGTCAACTATCCTTCAAGACCTTGGCTTTGAATGGTCTCTCACAGAGGAATCCAGAACAAGTGGCAGGTACAAGAAAATATCAAAGCTTGGAGATTATTCTGAGTATGTTACCCTCACAAAGTACCAAGAACAAAGCAATACAAGCCAACAACCCCAAGATGATAAGAGGGAAAGCAAGGACAAAAAAGAGAAAGGAGGACACGCTTTCTGGACGTCTCTTAAAGGCTTTGTGGGATTTGGATCAACAGAACAAAACAAACAACTTTCGTATGAAGAACAGCAACAGATCAGATCCCTCATTGTCGAAGTCGAAAAACAGACCATTAACACCATTGCAAGCAAACCTGTAGCTACAAGAGGCTACAGTCCAGCTTACTTGCAAGAAGTGGCCAAAAATGTACAAGAAAAAGTGACAGAATTTGAATCAAAGAGGAACTATTCTCTGAAGAAAGAGTTTAGAGTTGATCTCTTACTTTCTGTCTTTGACACTGCAGAGAGTTTGCTTTCAGACTCCCACAAGAAATTCAAAATGAACAACGATGCACACACTTATTTAGAAAGCAAGAAAATGCAATATTACAACATTTTCAGAAGCTACTGCAAAGGAAACTCCTCTGCTGTTGTACTCGGAGAACTGATCTGTGAAAAACTCAAGAGTTCCACCGTTGAGGCCGTCTGCAACAAGACCGCCATTGACCTCGCTAATGAGATGAGGTGCAGTTTCCCAGCATTCAATGGGAACAGGTTGAACTTGGAGAAACACGTATTGAAGTCACTGGCAGAGGAAGAGAACTTTGATGGTTTCATCACCTACATCTACGACCCGAGGAAGCAAGTAGAGACTTTTATAAAAAAGGAAGTAAACATTTTCGTAACGCAAAGTGATAAAGCAAAGAATATACTCAAGAAAAATGTCGATGATGTCAAGAACCTTGTGAGTCGAGCTTTATTCACTGCAACAAAGAAAGTCAAAACTGACAGAGGAAACACAAACATGTGGGTGGAAGAATTTACCCGTTTGCTCAGAGATATGTTAACATTCAGCACCATTTGTTGTCAAAACTTCAGTGACATAAACAATTTTGACTTTCTTAAAGAAGAAATAGAGAAAGGCCTCGTATCCATCAACGAAGAAGTGAGCAGCCTCTCATTGGATAAAATGAAGGAATTCAGGCTGAAGCCTGATCAAATCCTCATCAGTCACTTGTGCAAGTGCTGCTGGGTAAAGTGTCCATTCTGTGCTGCCGTTTGCACCAACACACCGGAAGATCACAGTTCTGTCAAACACAGTGTCCCTTTTCATCGACCGTCAGGGATCAAAGGATGGCACACCAGTAAGACAGTGGAACTGGTCATCGACTTCTGCACCACATCAGTTGCAAGTGAAGGATCTTTCTACCCTCATTATGATTCAAATGAGACTTTTCCTTACAAGGAGTTTCAAAGGGCTGGTGAGGAGTACGCTTCATGGGAGATTACTCCTGATGTGTCTAAGCTGACATACTGGAAATGGTTTGTGTGTCGATTTCAAAAGCAACTGGAAGACCACTATAACTTGAAGTTCCAGGGCAGCGGAGAAATCCCCAGTGAGTGGAGAAAACACAGTAAAAGAGAAGCCATTCAAAGTCTGGATGAAATCTGTAGTGACCCAGAAACAAGCAAAAGTCAAAGTAACTTGAACTGATCAGGAGAACCAGTTTTTAATTTGATTGACAGAACAGCAATAATGAGGATGAAGCCTTTCCAAAGGCACAGACCATTCTACTGAACTGATGCAAACTGATGTCCCACAACCACAAAAACACATTTAAATGCACATTTAAAAAGCATCAAAGAGCACAAATCTTAGATGTTTACTGAGATCCTCTGATTAACTTTAGTAATCCAAAATTATACTTGAGATGGCAGTAATTTTAATCAGGGCTTTTGGATTACCTCAATGTAAAATATTGTGAAATTGTTTAGTCTAACATAGAGCTTTTAGGGCTGCACCTAACAATTAGTTTCATCATCGATTAATTGGTAGATTATTTTCTCCATTAATCAATCAGTTGTTGGTTCATAAAATGTCAGAGAATGGTGAAAAATGTTCATCAAAGTCCAAGATGACGTTCTCAAATGTCTTGTTTTGTTCACAACTCAAAAATATTCCGTTTCCTGTCAGAGAGGAGACAAGAGACCAGAAAATATTTACATTTACGAAGCTGAAATCAGAGAATTTAGACTCAAAATGACTGGGCGGTTATCAAAATAGATACAGATTCATGTAATAGTTGATTAACAGTCGATCAATCTTTGAAGCTCTAAGTGTTTTATATTGGTTGTTAGGTTTATCAGATTTTTCTTTCTTTGTTGTGTGCAATTTATTGATTGATTTAAAGACTAAAGTTGTGGAATTTTTCACTAGAGGTCATGATAATGAATTGACAGCTGTGTTCACTGTGCCTGATATTGTTTCTTATTTTAAAACTGTAATCTTAATAATCGCCATGTTTTCTAAATGTATAATCTGATTACATCTTTTTTTTTAAAACTGTAATGGAATACAGTTACCTTTTTTATATCCAGATGAAGTAATTTAATTTTGAAGTAAATTTCTTCAAAAAGTCTGAAAAACAGGGTGTAACTCGAAGGAACATCTCTACTAACACCTGTTTTTTGCATTTAAGGAAACTTTTTTATTATTATTTTGTGCTTTTTGGGAAAAAGTACCTGCAAAGCTACTTATAATAAGGACAATTTTCTTCATCTAAAGATGATTTTTTTTTAACCGCAAATGTTTGAAATGATCTTTTCTGCTGTTTAGAGTTTATAGAGCAAAGAAAGGAATATAGTGCTGAGCTGAGACGTGACAAAAGTTTATAGGATTTAAGAAAAAAGAAATGAGAAACTACAATTTTATCTGATTTTCATTTTTACTTTTTTATTATACAGATCTCATTGCAGGGATATCAAGTTTTGTAGTTTCGATAAAAGATATCTAAATGTATTTTTAGTCAGCTGTTTTTAAGTGTTTTGACAGAATTTATGTAAGATAAGTGATAAATGTGATGGAAGTAATAATGTGGATGTTCTGAGATTGAATTAATGAAGTGTTGTCGATTATGAAAAAAAAACTTGTATTTGTATGAGACAAGTTCAGTTCAATGAAAAGGGAGAGAGTTGTTAGAAGTTGTATAAGTTGTTGAAAATCATTTCTGCATGTAAAACAAACATTTTCATTTTCATATTTCATTTTTAATTTGTTTTTATGTTTTAATTGATGATGTTAAATCTTTCTCATGTTCAACAGTTTTACACTTTGTTTCCATGGTGACTTGATCTAATGTTAAATATTGTTTTGCTCATGTTGGACTTGGTTTTGTTGTTTCCTTGATTTGACTCCTGTCACTGCTGCAGTGCATCATTATTCATAATTACTACCAGAAATATCAGCGATTGTGGAAAAAATGAGGGACATTTTCTTTAACTGTAATAAATCGACCCTTCACACGGTCACTGGAGTTTAAGCCTCTTCTGTTACGTCTTATATGTCATGTCTCACATTAATTCAAGTAATTTTGATTTATTTAACAAAAAATCAAATAGTGTTATTTTTTATCAGTTAGATTTATGTTTAGTCTCAGTCCTGAGATTAAATGTCCATGTTAGAGTTTTTTTAGTCAACTTTGTGCTTATTATTTGTCTGTTTTATTGTCATCTACTGAAACCCTGAGAAGGAAGTGAGGAAGAAAGGATGAAAATGGATGAAAATTAGCTCATAATCCAGCACATTTCTATTGATGTTTAACTGAAATGTTGATTGAAGTTTATCAAAGTAATTGTTTAGCCATAGTGTCAATGATTAGGGGACAGTTTGTTGGAGCCATAATATACAATATATACAAATTTACATGACATACAAAGGCGGCTTGGAAGAGCAATAAACACTTTATATCCAGACAACCAACAAGCAGGTGTCACAAATAAAACAGGAGGTTAAGAAAAGTAAAAGGATATAAATACATTAAAATAAATAACATTTAAATAAATAAGAGGATAACAAAATGAAGAAATGATAAAGTTTAAGTTCCTTCATTAAAGTACAGAGTTTCAAAGCAGAATTCTTCATTAATTTCAGTGATGAGAAGTATTGACACGGTTCCTTGTGAAATATGTGGAAGTTCTGTTGTGTTTTTGTTTGTAAGAAGAATTTTACAAGAATAATAATCACGTTAATTTCCAAGTCATGTGTACCATCTCATAAACATACCAATAATTACACTTACTTTTGTTAATACAGGGAAATGATCAAACTTAAATATTGCAGATCTTCACAATCATAGAAGAAATGTTCATGTTTCAATGTGTTCATCACAAAAGGTTCAGTTGTTACAGTGACGACCAAATCGATGTCTTAAAAATTCTCCAGGGAGGATAAATGTCATCAAGAGTTTTAAACTGCACATGCTTTTGTGAAATTTAAAGCTTAAAATATTTGTTTTTTAATACCTCGGCTTTATCTTTGGAGAAATATTATCAAATTTAATTTTGGTTTAACGTTCTAATCACCTATAAGTTCCCCCTGTGAAGTGGACTGCACAGTGTGTTCAGCAGGATTCCAGACTGCAGAGAGCAGAAATTCTCAGTTCAGTGAACTGTGAAGGGAAAAAGTGAATAACAGCTTTTCACTTTGGAGGAAGCTGACAAGCAAGATTACCCATAAGACACTGGCGGCGTTCCCATGCACGGTGTACTTAGACCGTACTGCTCCCTGCTCAGGGAACGTCAGGTAAGAGAACAAAATTCCTCCATTTGGAAAATCCTGCGACGTCACACAGACTCCGGTCAGCAGTCCGTAAACTGATGTAATGTAAGTATATAGAATAAATGTGATTATAAGATAAATCAGGCATAACATTATGACCACCTGTATAACTTCCTCCAGGAAATAGACATAACTGTGGTTCCTCTGTTACTGATGGATTTATTCATCTGAACATCATGGTCATCAAATCCACCGTCGAACTGTTCAAAAAAAACATGACAGTGTACAAAATAAACACATTCATATTACACACAAATTAACTACAAATATGCACAATGAAACATAACGGAAATAAACATACCTCACTGGCTGCACACAACCAAAGAGGGAATGAGTCCGCTTGAACTAAAAAGTATATCTCCAAAACAAATGGGCGATGTAACATCTCCTTTAAACTGTTAAACATAATGCCTTTTTTTCTCCTGCACATCAACTTGGAGGGTGGTTGCACCAACTAAAAGTGTCCCCCGTGCAACATAGCACGGACCATGGTTCCCATGTGGTGTAACTTACTAAACAAATCAAGATTCATTAAAATAAATAATGTAAAAATATATATGTAAACAAAACACATCCAATAATGATATAAATAATATTTAAGGCAGTTAAAACCTGCCTAATATTGTGTAGGTCCCCCTTTTGCTGCCAAAACAGCCCTGACCCGTGGTGGCATGGACTCCACTAGACCTCTGAAGGTTTGCTGTGGTATCTGCCACCAAGACGTTAGCAGAAGATCCTTTAAGTCCTGTAAGTAGCGAGGTGGGGCCTCCATGGATCGGACTTGTTTTTCCAGCACATCCTACAGATGCTCGATTGGACTGAGATGTGGGGAATTTGGAGGCCAAGGCAACACCTCAAACTCGTTGTTGTGTTCCTCAAACCATTCCTGAGACATTTTTGCTTTGTGGCAGGGCTCATTATCCTGCTAAAAGAGGCCACTGCTATCAGGGAATACAGTTTCCATGAAAGGGTGTACATGGTCTGCAACAATGTTTAGGTAGGTGGTAGGCTTGCCTTCTTCCCATAGTGCATCCTGGTGCCATGTGTTCCCCTGGTAAGCGACGCACACACACACCCGGCCATCCACATGATGTAAAAGAAAACGTGATTCATCAGACCAGTCCACCTTCTTCCATTGCTACGTGGTCCAGCTCTGATGCCCATTGTTGGCACTTTCAGCGGTGGACAGCGGTCAGCATGGGCACCCTGACCCACACTCAACAAACTGTGATGCACTGTGTATTCTGACACCTTTCTATCAGAACCAGCATTAACTTCTTCAGCAGTTTGAGCTACTGTAGCTCGTCTGTTGGATCGGACCACAGGGGCCAGCCTTCACTCCCCACGTGCATCAATGAGCCTTGGCTGCCCATGACCCTGTCGCAGGTTCACCACTGTTCCTTCCTTGGACCACTTTTGATAGATACTGACCACTGCAGACCGGGAACACCCCACAAGACCTGCAGTTTTGGAGATCTGCCTCTGCTCTGACCCAGTCGTCTAACCATCACAGTTTGGCTCCTGTCAAACTGGCTCAAATCCTCACGCTTTCCCATTTTTCCTGCTTCTAACACATCAACTTTGAGGACAAAATGTTCACTTGCTGCCTAATATATCCCACCTACTAACAGGTACCATGATGAGGAGTGTTATTCACTTCACCTGTCAGTGGTCATAATGTTATGCCTGATCGGTGTATACTGTATATTTATTAAATGAGTTAGTGAGTAAAATGTATAATCTGCAATAAAATGTTTTGTGTTAAACTGTGTGGAGAACATGGTGACAGTGTAACTCAGCCTCACACTGGGACCAGCAGATCTGCAGACAGGTGAGCCGTGCTGGATAAAGTATTCAGATACTTTACTTCAGTAAAAACACTGTGGAAATACTCCACTACAAGTAAAAGTCCTGCAGTCAAAACGTACTCGAGTAAAAGTATGTGAGTTCTATCAGCTGTTATCAGTATGAAAAGTAAAAGTAACCACTGTGCAGTAAAATACTCCCTGTCAGTAACTAGTAACTGTACCTGTCAGGCAGATGTAGTGGAGTAAAAAGTTCTGTAGAACTATAAAGTAATAGAATATGGATGTAGATCGACCTAAAACATAAAAAGGTACCACAAGGCCCATTTAGTAGCTTTTGATCATATCACAGTGTTTTCATCACCAGCTGTTATGAAATTTTTGATTATATTGTTTCTCTGTCTTTTACAGAAATAATCCATCGAGTCATCACAGAGAGAGACGTCGTCACTCTGCGCTGTCCTCACCCTGTGGAGGGTAAAGTGACGTGGAGCAGAGAGACGAACGGTCACAAAGTCGACATGCTTGTAATTGATGGTGACGGGGACATAAGACTGATTAATGATCGATATAAACTCTTCAGCTCGTTAGCGGATAAATCTCTGCACATCCACAGAGCCGCTGTCTCAGACTCTGGACGATACTTCTGTAATAACCAACCTGCTGCACGACTGACGGT
>JAJHUR010000446.1:8747-25468 GCA_027495735.1 Lutjanus campechanus
TTTAAATAAAAAAATTAAAATTAAATAATTTTTTTTTTTTTTTTTTTTTTTTTTCAAAGTTATGTTTTTGGGCTTTTTGTGCCTTTATTCATAGTACAGCTGAAGATAGACAGGAAAGGGGGTGAAGAGAGGGGGGAATGACACGCAGTAAAGGGCCGCAGGCGGGAGTCGAACCAGCAGCCACTGCAGAGGACTAACAGCCTCCATACATGGGACGGATGCTCTACCAACTGAGCTAAACGTCCGCCCCCAGACAGCCCTTTTTGATGCAAAACTGCTGTTATACACACCAAATAATGCTATCTCAAAATCAACCAGACTCCTTTGGCAAAAACAGTGTTTTTACCTTCCAGAACGCAGAGTTTCTAGTCTACTGCTGCCTGGTTTGGTTAATTTGTTTGTGATATTGTGTGTCTTCGTTGAATCGGAACTAATGAATTAAAAAACCAAAGTCAAACAATAACACAAACAAACTAAAAGATCGAGGCAGCGATTGACAAGCAGCTCTGTGAGGTAAAATTACTGCTTTTGTCAAGGACTCTGGTGGCTTTGCAGAGAGCAATATTTGGCTAACATTGTGGAGTTTTCCTGTTGGCTGTCTGACAACAAGGTAAAGCGGTGAACATATTGTAAATATGGCAAGCACTTAAACTGGTTTTGATTTTTTTACATTGGCCTTTTTAAGGTGGCTAAAATATGTTTACATTACTTAGCTTTCTTTCCACCCCAGTACTGCTTCTCAACTGGCATCTACTGTAGATAATACAGTCTCTATGTACCTCATACAACACCACTTAAAAAAATCCAAACTATTCCTTTAATATGTGCTCCTCATACTGTATGATTAGTTCACTTTCAAGATAATTAATTTGAACACTCATTAAATCAAAGCACAGGATTTGGACATTTCAAAGTTTGAACATTCACTCATGTAGACTGTACACAGCAGGCTTGAATGTTTCCCTCTAATTTTAAAAATATTTATCTGCAGGAGTTCATTACTTTCCTCAGTTAAACATAGAATGTAAGATTGTAGTATCAGATCATCTGGTAATATCTTTCATAAAACAACAATTCCTGTCCAATGTGCACAGTGTCATCCAGACAGAATCATTGGATCCTCTGTTTTTCAGAATAGCCTCTTACAAGTTTTCATACGTCCAAGTGGTTGTGTGTTATTGCATGCAATCACAGCAAAGGAAAAATCCCTTACATGCAGCCATGTGCGTGCTCTCTCCATGTTCTAAGGCACAGGAGGGTTGTTGTTGGCTGTTAAGTTGCACTCGATGCTCCACCTGCTCTGGATGGAGGCTTGTATGGCTGATTCAGTCACGTGTTTAACCTCCAGCTTTTTGTTTACTTGTTTTGCACCCCACTGATCCTACAATATGTCTTTTGCATTTCCTGAGTATGTTTACACTGTGGTAAAAAAACAAAAAACAAAAAACATAAGGCTGGTGTTATTCTATATTTTTCTTATTGTCAACAAATCACTTGAAAAGGCAAAAATCAACAATCAACTGATCCTACTAACAAGTGTTGTGTGTGTGTATCCAAAGTCTATTGCATCTTATTCCTCTGTGCCATAGACATATTGTTGGTTTTAGACAAGATTTGTTGACAATAAAAAATATAGAATGCCACCAGATTTACTGTTCAAGTAAAGGATCTAAATACATGTTTCAATGATTTATCGCTGTAAATGCCAGGACAGTTTTCCACACAAGTGACTGGAGGCGTAGCACAGTTCAGCCGAAAAAAAGGTGTTCAAAAGGTAATGAACTCTTCAGTCAGCCGGTCTGTTCGGCTTTCTGCAAGCCACAATCAGTACAGATCAGTACAGCAGGGAGTCTGCCTGGTAAACACAAGTGGGTGATATGCATCTCACTCAATAACCTTATCTTTATAGGCTAGATGCTGGTATATCTGCTACTACAAGTTTTAAACGTGTTTCTGCTCATGATCTTACTTTTTCTTAAATCTTTTTCATTTAAATGTCACGTCAACATGATGTTATATCTTTATTATTTACTTTTCGTTTTCTGTGCAATATGCCCATTGTGTTCTTTCTTTCTTTCTTTCTTTCTTTCTTTCTTTCTTTCTTTCAAAATGAACAAATGGCTTACAACAACTAACACCTATTGAGACTGACTTTTTCCCCAGGCTGTGTATCAGGCCACAACTTACAGACTGTGAAAGTCTGGAAGTTGCTGCCATTGCTGTCAGTCAAGTATGGATGCCACTGAAATCTGTGAGTGGGAAAGCACCGATTTAATCACTTTAAATAAAGAAATTCTAAAAAGCACACCATGGAGGAATTATTTTACAGTTAAATTTGAGGTCAAACCTGTGTGGAGCTTGTTTTATCAACCACTGTGAGCCAAAAACACTGGTGATTTACAATGGTGTAGTTAAACTGTGGCAGTGATGCATTTGTGCCAGTGTTAAATCCCACGATCTCAGATGAGTGTCTTTTTTGTTCTGTAAGGGAGACTATATTTCATTGTTTTGTAAAATGTTCTAGATTAATGTCCTTATTTAGAGCACTTAGAACTTTACTAACATCTTTTGGTGAGTGATTTACTGAACAGATGTTCACATTTGTTTTTCGTACAGTAAAATGAAAGAAGAAGAAAGGTCAACTGCTGAATTTCCTGTTTGGCCGAGCAAAGTTGGCAATTGATTTAAATAAGAAAGAAAAAACAGCTAGAAGACAGGGGTGAGATTGTTTATTAGTTTTTAGTCAGAGAATGTGTGTTAGAATTTAAATATTATGCTAAAATGGAGGATTTGGATGCTTTTCAAAAGGCGTGGGATTGTGAAGGCATATATTTTTTTCTTTAAAGGGCTTGGAAATCACTTTTGCAGATGTGTTGCTCTAATTTTACTTATTTTCTTTCTTTCTTTCTTTCTTTCTTTCTTTTTTCTCTTATTTATTCTTAACCTCTCTTAAAAACACTTTGGTCAACATTTGTTTCTAATGTGCTGTATAAATATACCGATTTGACAAGAGAGTAGATTTTTGCACATGCATTGTGTACACACACATCAATGCAGCAGGAGTCCAGTGGAGTCCAGCTGAAACCCCAGGTTTTTAGCTAATGCACCTAACCTCATTTTATGTGAAAAAAGGAACAGCTAAAACCACATTAAGGCCAATGTTTCAACCTCAGTGAATACCTGCATCGCAGCAGAAAAGGAAAATGGCCCACTCAGCAGAGCTTCATGGCTGCAGGGACCAGAAATTGAACCGAGGCTGCCAGGATTATCCATACATATTTTTATACTGCACAACAATACGCCAGCAAAAGCAACAGCTTTGGCCCAAAACAGTCACATTCAGAGGCAGCCTGAGTCAGCAACACCTACACTAAACAATGAAACAACACCACAGGTTCAATAGGTGGCACAAAAATCCAGGTGTTAGATTTGAGCTATTGTACAGAAGTGCACAGTTCACCTGAATATAATGACCATCTGAGAGATAAAATGTGACCACTGTTATATTTTTTGAGTTGAAGCGTGGCTTGGTCTATTTTCACAGTACTTCTAATAAAATGTAAATAGGCCCTAAGTGAGGGAAACCAAACAGAGTACAAATAGTGGGTTCAATTTAAAGAATATCTGTGAAAGGAATGATAAAAAACCGCTGGTACACGAGCTGGTACAGATCCTGTCAAACTGTATTCAGCTCAGGCCCAGACTTCCACTGGGGGGACCGCAGTTCATTTCAAGGTAGATTTGATGTAAGCAAGTTGATACGACAGGAAGAGAACGTAAAATCAGAAATATTGTACAGTTATGTGGCTTGCTTTACTTGGCTGCCCAGCATATCATTTCTCACCCAAGTCGACTCTGATCTCACTAGGAGCCAGTCACGTATTTTACTTGGACAGGAGGTTTATTAGGATTCCTATGAAGATGAAGTGTGCTGTGTGCATATGGCAGACTGCACATACTATGTAGTATATATGTCCCAGTGAGTTTGAAATGCATGAAAAAATTTAATGACACTGAGTGACCATATGGCTCATTAGGGCTACAGTTAATGAGTACTTAGCCTCATAATTAGACTGAATTGCCATGTTATAGTTACCTTATTTCTGCCTGAAAAAGGTGAGTTATTATTTTGCTTTGCTTTAACCAGTCATGAACATAATTAACCTAATTTTTTTTACATGAAACCTGATATACAAGGAACAATAAATTTAATTTAAGGGATAGTTTGGATTATTTGAAGAGGGGTTGTATGAGGTACTTATCCATTGTCAGTGTGTTACCTACTGCAGGTGGTAGTCAGCACACCCCCAGTTTAAAGAGGCAGCAGGGGCACCGGTGTAGGAAGCTGAGCAATATACTGCTATGGACAGGGTCAGCAGCAAAAACTATTTCAGCCACCTAAAAATAAACAATATGGCTTTAAGTGTACACTATATTTACTGTCTGTCAGACAGACTTTTTTCCAGTAGGAAACTGTTATGTATGCCAAATAATGCTCTCTCCAAACTAACCAGAGTCATTTGGCAAAAACAGTAATTTTACCATGGAAAAACATAGGAGGTGTTGGTCAACCGCTGCCTCAATTGGTTAGTGTGTTTGTGTTATTGTACTATGACTTCAGTGCTTTAAAACGTTAGTTTGGATCCACTGAAGTCACACAACACAAATAAACTAACAGGTCATGGCAGCGATAGATCAGTAACTTCAGTGTCCTGTGATGTAAAATTATGTTGATTAAGAGAAAAGTTATATTTGGCTTATATAACAGTAGTTTCCTGTAAGAAAACGGCTGTCTGACAGCAAAGTAAAGCAGAGAAAATATTCTAAATGTAGTGTACACTTAATCTGATATTGATTTTTTGGGGTGGTCCTTTTTTAGATGGCTAAACTATGTTTTTCTGCTGCCTGTGTCCACAGTAGTACATCGCTCAACTTCCTTCACCTCCACTCCTGCCACTGCTTCTCTAAACTGGGGATGTGTTGACTGTCATCTATTAAAGGTAAGACACTGACTATTGAAAAGTACCCCATAAAGGTAAACTTTATTGTAAACAAGTAGAATCATTTAATCAGATTCCGGCTCTACATTTAACCAGTCCTGGCACTGGGAGCAGTGCGCTGCTGCCATGCAGCGCCGGAGACCAACTCCATTTCTATGCCAGCATCTTGGTCAGGGCTACTGACAGGAAAATTGACCTAATATACATGTTTTTGATGGTTGGAGAAACCGGAGCACTTGGAGGAAACCCACACAGGCACAGGGAAAACATGCAAACTCCACACAGAACGGCCCCATATTTAAAGAATATTGTGTCTACCCATCTTTACCAGCTTTTTATCCCACGTTCGAGTGTGGCTGTTAGGAGCAGCTATAAACAGCATCAATCTCAGCATCATCCACACTTTTCGGATATAAAGATTGTGTTCTCTTTCTTAATCCTGCCCAGAAGCTCTGATTATTCAGTCTGTTACAGTGTTTTTTTTTTCTCAATTTATCATATCAAAATGTCCTTCACAAGTTTTGAGAGCCAAAGCTGACTTATTTAAAATGATTACTTTGCCAGATCAACAGTTCAAACACAAAGATATTTAATTCATAATGATATATTAAAAAAAAAAAAGAAAAAAAGACAACAAGTCCTCATATTTTAGAAGATGGAAGCAGCAAGTGTTTGGCAGCTTTACTTCATAAATGAATAAAAGATAAATAATTTATCATAATTGTGTCAAATATTTTATGTCAATATTCTTATCAATTAATGGACCAATTGTTTCAGCACTCCTCTTTATCCCGCCCCCAGCCTCTCAAATATGAGACCCTATAAGAACTAGTGAAGTGGAGGGGTCAGTGAAGTCACCCAGAAATAGATAAGGAGGCTCATAATTAGTTAGTAATGGCAGGTTAGACACCTCAGCAGGAGAATCTCACTGCTGCTCTGAGCCCACGACAGAAGGACCCTGCCAATAAGGACCTGGAGTTAATTAAAAGCCCTGGCCGTGCTCGGAGGTCTTAAGTGTCCTTATTCTGATGGAATGCTAAAACCTCCACTACATAACTGCTCGACAGGCTCCGATGGCTGCTGCACCTCTCAATAAAATTACAGCTGAATTATTTCCTTCCTTTTCCCCTTCCTCTCCCTCCTCTCCTCCTCTGAAGTAGGACTACAGTCATTAATTCTATTACTGATTTATCTGTTGTGTGTTATTTTGTGTTTTATTAATTTATTTTTTGACTGATTGATTAAAGCGGCACTCCACCAATTTTACCCATCAAAATCAGTATGCCATTCATGACAATCACCACTCAGATAGTGAAAACAGTTGTATTGTATCTGCTCTGGCTTTTACAAGTTCTCCAAAGTGAGAAAAAAAAAAATCAAGGTGATTTTTTTTTAACAGAAACAAACTGGGGATGTGGGGAATGAAAACATCAGTGTTTATCAGGCAGAAACAGTGCAAAAAACATGCTATTGATTTCTATTGTAAGAAGTGTAAGATCCAGTGTTTTTAACATTCTCTTAAAGGTCTTTACTACATTTCAGGTTCTGATTTTGCTTTACAACTACCTCAACCAAACCTCAAACTAAAACCTCAAAGATCCTTTACAGGGAACTAACAAATAGCAAACCAGCAACTCCTCACATTCGAGAAGCTCAAATAATTTTTGCATTTGGCCCAACAATGACAAAAAAAAAATCTTTTGTAGGTTTTTTTTCGGGTATTCTTACTGTCATTTACCGGAAAAATTATTTAAAAATGCACTCGGGTGTACATTTAATTTTATTTGCTTATGACACCACTGGACAAAGGCACAACTTTATGACTTTATTCACTGATTTTGATGAGACTAGATCATATTTCATGAAGAAAATATTTCCTGGTTTCCCCATCGATTAATTGTCTCTTTCTTTATGAGCATAGGTGAAAACAAAAATATTTCCTTATCATGTCAACAAACAGTTACCAAATTTTATTGGCTTGTCTTTTTAAAGATGGTAGAAAAAAATCCGAGTTTTTCCGAAAACACATGGTCACTCACTCTCGAGGGCCACAAGTGTTCACATTAACCAACATTAATTAAGAAGTTCACATTAACCAATGGGAGCAGACTGGCCGACCTGTACACGCTCACTCAATGGATGGACCATCTTTCTACAATTGCAATTGGGTTGGATTAGATGAATATATTGATGACTGGTGGTGGTTGTTTTTTGGGTGATTTCTTTCATTTTATTTGGCTAATTTAATGGTCTGCAGCATGACGGGCACTGCTCCGCACTGAGGCAAGATGACAGTGAGAGGAAATCAGCCAGCCAGACTATTTTAACATCTAACGCCATGAATTAAGGATTTATTTTGACCGAAGCAGAGATGGTGATTGTTGGAGCAGTGGAAAGACTGGACAAGACAGTTTTGGTGAGTTTTATTATGTTTGTGTCTGGAGGTTCACAGAGTAAACAAGGCAACTAAAGTTCGTCTCAGTTTGGTAACTGAGAGAAACTTGAATTCAGAAGGTGATTGGTTGTTCAATAATGAAAATAGGTGTAAAAATATTATTATGAGCTCATTTTGTTTATTTTGTACCATTTCTGGTATTTGTACAATCCACATCTCACTGCTTTCATCTTATAGTGTTTGACCATAGTTGTTCTGAGGTTTTTTCCCACCAGCAGTGGCAGCTGGTATGACATAAAACTTCAATTTCGAGCCATTACTACTTCGATTCTGGCACCCAACAACACAGGAAGACGACGTTTTAGCTTGATTATGGCGCCTCTGTGTTTGCCTCCAGTTTTTCCTTTGTTTTGCCTCCTACTAACACTGCGACATAATCATGACATCGGCTCTAAAAATGGTCCATGGAATATCATAGGATATGTCATAAGGGTAACACAGAGTGGGAGGAGGTCAGTGTACAGTGTTGAGACCTGGTCCAGATTGTGAGCAGACAGAGGGGATAAGTACTCTGTTCCAACTCTTTCTGCTCTGTTTTACAGCCCCAAACTCCTGGGAGCAGCTGTGAGCCTGTTCAATTTAGGCCAGACAGATGGAGACAGTGTTTGTGGTGATTGCATTAACATATCCAACCCCGACGAGGGAGGCGGTTTTTGGAGGGAGGACCGAGGAGTTGTTTCAGAAAGGAAGGGCAAGGAAGAAGGAGACAAAAGACGACGGACAAAAGATTAGAGCTCAGTGATTTTTCTCATTACCTCTTCGCATTTCCTTCCTCTCTCTCTCTCCCTCCCTTTTTTATCCTCCTGGCTACTCTTTTCTTTAGTCTCTTTACCATCCCTAACTCTCTAGCCCTCGCTAAAGATGGCTGCAGGCAGAGAGCGAGAGCAGCCATGTGGTGGCAAACACCGGCAGCTTAACAGGTGAGAGAGCAGAAGGTGAGAGGCAGGATTCAACGTCTCCCCTGACAGAACCCAGAATACATCTGAATACCAACAACCATGTTCGCTCACACATACACACTCACACAAACACCATGTTCAGAGAGACACACACCATACATGCACACATACGGTACAGTCCAAGACAACGCTTTGTTCCACAAGCAGTGTTCACCACCAACTCCTGAGGACTCTCACAAGACTTGGACTAAAGTCAGACTCGAGTCACAGATCTGACGACTTTAGAGTCAACTTGCCAAATTTAAAAAGATATGTGAACATGAGCTTGGACTGCAGCTTGTCTCTGGAGAGAATCAGATGGAGAAAATCAAACATGCTTGATATTTGCACCGTCTCTCAGTTCAGTGGCATTTCAGCATTTAGCAGTAGATTAAATCTGCTGTTTGGCCATTATTTGAAGTGCTTTATCTGTATATTTTTACTTGGTAAGTAATCACAATGAAATACAGGCTAAAGTAAAATTATTTCTGTTTCCATTTAAGTTTGCCTCAAGCTCCCTTTTCCCTTCTGTCACTTATCATAGTGAGGCTTTTGTTTCGGTTTTGTGGGGATAAAGAGGAAGAGATTGTGCCTCGACCAAAAAGATGCATGATTTGTGAACTGACATGTGACTCCACAAACTGCATCTCTTAATGTGCAACCCCATATCTTAACTGCCTTTCCACAATGCTGATAAGGTACGGAGAGCAATTTTGTTTATCAGGTGTGCTATAGATTCAGTCAAATCCACATGTAATGTATGTTGGTCCTAACTCCACTGTTACTAGCCGCAACACTGTGGCTGGTATTGTTCAGTGTGATCATGTTTAAAGGTGGTGTGGTGTGTGTGAGACACCTACTGTGGTTTTGAGTATTTTGCCAGGTGTTTATATGTCTGTCTCTCTGTCCGTCTGTCAGTGGACAGATCTTGCCAGTATGATAATGTCACAACCAAGCAGCAACCTCTGGGTCTGAAAAGTAAAGCCAATGCAGAAGTGCCAAAATCTGCAATTCTTTGAACAGCCACTTGAAGCTGACTTCAAAAGCAAAAAAAAAAAAAAAAAAAAAAGTTCAAATTATCATAATGCTTAAAGTTATGCATAATCAAGGAAGTGTCTGCTTTGACTGAAAGGTGGGTACTGTCACAGGTGGCCAGCTGCTAAGTAGTTGCTTCATTTGGCAACCTCACCTCCACCCATGCTCCACTGCTTTGCCAATTATTGGATTGGAGTTAGCAGAGTCAGGCACTGCCAAGATTGAAGCCACCACACTGTGAGCTTCAAAGTGGCTCTTCAGAAACCTATGGGTGACGTCACGGATGCTCCATTCACTAATTATCATACTGTCTGTGGTCACAATCGTGCAAGATGCAGTCACGGAACTTTACAGGTGTGTAGTTGAGATCAAAATAAAGGCCGATCCGACCGATGAGCACTGACTACTCATGTACTAATGTTGCAGCTGGTGTGACCTCATCACAAGATGAGGCTAACAACAGTCTCTAGTTGATCTCTTTTCTTAGGATGAAAGCATATGAGAATATTTACCGAAATCTTGAACTATTCCGTTACAGGGATCCTACTGTCTGTAAGACTTAGTATCCTATATAACCTGGCTGAGCTAATATAAAACAGTCTCTTGACAAATTACTTCAATTTCATTCAAATGTTTCCTGTTTCACTGTTGCCTAATGATGGTCCATTGTGCAACATTAGCAGAACAGACAATTCTCTGCTATGAAAAGTGCAGACTTTCCCATGATGAGGAGTTGCATGTTACAATTTCAAGTAGTTTCAAGCATTTAATCCAAAAGCTAAGCACTTTTTAAACTTGGAAAACACCACATTAGAATTCTATAAAAGTGTTTTCAAGGACTTTCAACACCTGTATGAACCCTAAGTCTTTTTACTTGCCTCCACTGCCCTGCTAATGGACTCTAGAGGCAGCAGTGTTCATTAAACTGCACACTACAAAAGTTATTATTATGTGTTAATTTGCCATTTGCCTCGGACCAAAGAGTTAACCTACTTAAGGGAAAAAATTAACCTGGTGGTGCATCTAGATAAAAGGCCACGAGTTCACCAAAATCATTAGAAATATTCCTTAAGGGACAACAACTACCGTAATTATTAATATCAATATCATTGTTGATTATTGTGGTTTTGGAGAGACTGGCCAGTGAAACTCATGGACAGTCACTGCAATCTTTGACTCGGGCAAAAATGTGATGTGATTGTACTAATAAAAAGCATAACAAGAGCTCTGATATACACATTTTGGCTCTGGGTGTTTCCTCTCTGTAATGGAGTGTGCAACACCCCCACCTGGAGCAGTCGAACACCAGAGGGAGTGTGAGCCAGGCTGCATATCCAGCTTAACTGAGAGCTGCATGCAACCACACTGATCATTAGCAGCAGCAGGGAGGCTCTAAACTCTGGAAAACAGCTTCTCTATGCATAGGTGGGAAACTGTCAGAGTAGCAAACTTTATGAAGTGATGAAATCTGAGGGCTAAATGATAAGAAGTTGGAGCTGAAGTGTTTTGGTGTGGGTGTGTGTGTGTGTGTGTGTGTGTGTGTGTGTGTGTGTGCTGTCACTGTTCCCCCATTAATATTCTTGTTGGTGTTGAAAGGGCTCTTCAGCACAGCTGCAGCTTGTTTCGTTGGGGTTGTTCATCTTTTCTATTCAACAGTGAGGACAATGTTGAGGAGTAATACATGGATAAGGGCTACATTACAGTAAATTTACTTTCTACAATCTCTATACAGACACTTAATGCCTTGTTCTCTGTTTGACCTGTGTGGTGTATGAACAAAAGCCTGTATTTGTTCATTTATGTAGGTTCTTTGTCACTATAAACACATACAGTAACAAAGGCTATATGGCAGATTCAAGATGAACTGTTCTAAAAAATAATTAATCTGTTTTCATCATCCTCACACACTGAGCTAATCTAGATGATAAATGTCCGAAAAATGTCTGATTTTTTTTCTAGCTCATAGAATTCCCTCTAGTATATTCTACTGAATTTGAATTATAGCTGAATGTAAACACTGCATCAGGTTACCACTGTTATTCACCCTTATTGAGATTAATGATCTGATCGAAGCCCCTTGAGGAAGTATGCAATTACAAATTTGGGGACTATGAAGGAAATAATGAGTTTTAAGAGTATAATAGTGTATAATACTGCTCCCAGAGGAGAAATAATAACAATGACAGTCAAGGTTTTTAAATAATACTTTTAAATAATGAACAAGGTGTTGGCTAGTCTTTAGCATGTGTACAGTATATGGGCTGTCAGGTATAATAAAATGTGGAAGAATCTGTACTAGGGTTGAATACCGGGAGAATACTGAGATCCCTGTACTACCAGGAATTTTCATCAAAATCTCCTTCCTTTTCTCAGGAAAAATACTTGCTGGAACCCAGGAGTATTAGCAAGGCTAATTATTTTTCAGAGTAAGTATGAATAAAGCAGGGCGCAAAATCGATAAACAAAACGCAGGTGGTTCAACAAATGACTGAATCAGGCACACAAGCCTCCAGAGCAGAGCAGGTGGAGCATCGAGTGTCACTAAACAGCCAACAACAACCCTCCTGTGCCTCAAAACATGGACAGAGCATACACATGGCTGCATGTAAGAGATTTTATTTTGCTGCCATTGCATGCAATAACATCCACAGGTCAGTGCTATAAAGATGGTCACGTATGCCTCCACATATGCATAACCACCTGGACGTATGAAAACTTGTAAGAGGCTATTCTGAAAAAGAGAGGATCCAATGATTCTGTAAGGATGACACGGTTGTTTTACTCAAACATATTACATTATTATTATGATCTGATGAATATTCAATTTTATGTTTAACTGTTTTTATTGTGAAGAATGTGGACTGTCCTGGGGAAAGTGATGAACTCCTAAAGAGCAATATTTTTAAAATCTGTGGGAAACATTCAAGCCTGCTGTGTGTACAGTCTACATGAGTGAATGTTCAAACTCTGAAATGTCCAAATCCTGTGCTTTCATATAACAAGTGTTCAATAATCATACAGTATGAGCAGCACATATTAGAGGAATAATTTGGAATATTTTAAAGTAGTGTTGTGTGTGATCAATAGTACTAAGTAAAAGTGGATCATTTATGTTTAAAATGTATCAAATGATAAACCATCAGAAAACCCATGGGTGAAAACTGCTGTGCATGATGGGGGCAGTGCTGTGATACGTGTCCATATGTAATCACTCACACATTGGTCGTGAAGATGCCGTAGATGAGGTCTTGCTCAGGCAGGTAGAAGGTGCTCTGCAGCTCGTTGTAGTAGAAAGGGATCTCGCCTGAGCGGGAGCAGTTGAGCCTTGCCTTCATGAACGTGGTCCAGGTGTCCTCCAAGAGAAATCGGCCACCTATGTCGTTCTTGCAGACTCGCGCCACTCGTGAATAGACTGTCTTGCCACAGTCGTGCTCCACTGCGTTCTCCCTCAGGAAGAAGAAGGTGAACAGGCCGATGTCGTAGGCTGAGATGAAGTGGGGCTCTGCCGGGAGGAAAGAGAGGAAAGAGGATCATTATAAAGTGACTCCCGGGAAACAGAAATATTTTCAACATTTATCTTCTAGATGTTCCTTTGACCTCTCCACTCCTTATTACTGATTGCAATAACAACTTCAAAATTCTACTGCTGCACTCCTGTTTAAGATGTTCTGGAAAAGAGCCTCAAAGTCAAATGTGTAAATGAGAGGAGAAGGTGCAGAGCCAGGAGGAGGGGGGTAGAGGAAAAATGGCTACTAATAAATCCGTCTGATGTTTTGATGGTAAATCCATGGAGCTATGTCTGTTTAACTGGATGCTTGTGCTGCTTTTATTGCCCCAGGTGACACAGCAAATGATTAATGGTCCTCCCTGTTGGGTGGGTTATCACGTAAAGCAGACTGAATAACTGTTTGAGAGGGACGTTACTGTCATCCTTTGTAAACACACTTATCACAGAATACTAATTCACTGCTGTGAGCCTGCAGCAAGCTTAAACTTCCATGCAGTCTTGCATGCAGCACACTGGGGCTGATTTAACGTCTGCATTTTTGGAGGTTTAAAGGATCAGTTCACCCAAATTCTTATTTTGCAGTATTTAATCATGCAGATAGTTTTGGCTTGCAGACAGTTTGACATTTTGAGATATTTCTATCTGATATTTCTGTAGACAATTCTATACCATTGAAGTGAGTGGAACTTTGTTTATGGTGTTCATATGATTTAAAAATGACATTTGAAAAACTCAATGGCAGCATGTCTTTCCAAAAACAATGTCCTGGCTGCTCTGGATAATGCATAGACCTTCGCAAAAACAGTTTTCATTGAAGCATGTCCGTAAGTAGTATTAAAAAACATTTAGTAAGTAAGTAAGTAGTATAAAGAAATATTTTGAAAAAAATCTGAATGTTAGAAGCATAGTTAGAAGCCGCTGTAATCTGGGGAGCCTGAATTGGGTGATTTGAGTGAAATGATCCTTTAATATCTAAATCTCTGTCTATGTATCTCTCTATATATGTAAGAATAGCATGTCCATTAAAAAAACACCTTTTTAGTAGGGATACAGCCGAATATGAATACATTATTCGGGAAAGCACAAGTAATACCATGGAAAGGCATTATTATGCATTATTATAACTTCTTTCTGAAGTTGCCCTTTTTTTATTCTGAAAAAGGTCAGTTCTATGATTAACTCAGCATAGCTATAAAAAATTGCATCTACTTTAATCAATCACTGATTTAATGCACTAATGTTATTCACCTCAACTGAGGGATATTTTATAGACCTGTAGATCTTCCCTGTAGAGTAAAAACAGAATCTTTTGATTTATAAGACAGTTTTTTCAGTCTCTAATTTTTCAGTACCCCCCAGTTAAAGGAGAAATAAGTCCCTCGCTAAAATATGAGTACTGCAGTCTAAATAGTGAATTGGAGCCATAAGCGGCATAGTTAATTGTTTGAATCCCTATTTAATAACCGATCAATGGTTGAAGCAAGTTGTTTCCCCCTGCCCCCTCCTCCCCAGAATCAAATTTCCAGCAGGCTGCCTGCAGGGACACTTAACAGGAGTGCAAGACGAGCACAACATTATATATGGACACTGACAAGTGACAATGAGTCCTACACTGTGAGTTGATCAGCTGGTTATAACTGTCATAAGTATGTTATCCTGCTTATAACTGATCTGAAAATACACTCTGGAGCTGTAGCCAGCTCTGGTTGCTCCCCTTACAGCCTGCCAGACTCCATTAACATATTGCTCAATTTAATGATTATAAACATCTACTCCCTCTAAAAGATTATTGATGATTTCTGATGACTCATAAGACCAACTCATTCTGCAACGATTCTGCATTCATTATAACTCTAATAAATGTGAAAGGAGCAAAAAAAAAACTAACAAAAAAAACCCCTCCAGTTATTCTGGCCTAGAATGGAAATTTAAGAGGAGAACATGCTGGCTGGAGTGTTGCTTTTGGAGGAGCCATTATTTCAATTTAGCTCGTTTCCATAATCTCTTATGACACACCATGGTCATTTTATGATTTAGTACAGTTAATATATTATATATTTCCCCTTTAAAGGGTTGGTGGTGGTGGTGGTGGTGGTGAGTTTCAGACCATCACAAAAGGTTTAGTCAAAAGTACAGTACAAGAATGTGGTGATATACACAATATCAACAGTAAAATACAACAATATCATCACACACTTATCTTATGTATATAAATGTTATCCTATTTTTTGCATTTTTGATATTTTTGTACAGTGTTCTGGTACAGTACTTTTTAAATATTTGCTGCAGTATATCCTTGTATATTACTCTTGTATATTTTTACATTTTAGTTGAGTTTAATTTTGTATATATTTCATATATTCTCAGATATTCTATAGATATTGATCTTAATATTTATCGGATTTTCTTATACTTTGTACTCAACTATTTTCATTTTGTGAAATGTCAGGGTTTTTTTCCATCTATTTTTGTCTTGTGTTTACATGTTTATTTGTTATATATTTACTGTCTACGTACTATGTCTAATGACTTCCTGCCGCAACACAAGAATTTCCCAGTATGGGATCAGTAAAGTACTATCCATCTATCAATATGCTGCAGAATTAATCATATGCCAATTTTAAATTATGTTGAAGCTTTACAGGTGCAACAATTGCAATGCCAATGAATACTGTGTAAAACATTTGTCCAATTTAACGTGACTTCCAGTGTAAACCATCCCCACTTTTGGTCTTCAACTCAAATACATATACAGTTGTTGCACAGATAGTTATAGATATAATGACATCTGTGTGCACCTCTTGTTTTCAGTAGTTCATGAGAAGTGGACATCTCAGAGAGACCACAGTGGTCTACATGTGGTAATGATTTGAGACCATGTTGCTGTCAGGTATCTGTTGAATTTGCGAAAATGAAGCCGACATATCAAATTTGAATGCAGAATTCTATTTCAAATAATAAGAAAACAATAAATAAGTTCAATAATTGTCACTATATGAAACTATAGATTCATTCTCTCAAGTCCCACCTGTTTCATGAACAGAATACTTGCCTTTGTGTCACATCTCTGATTTTTAAGCTGTAGTGTGAAACAGAAAATTCTGAAAAAAAGAAACTTCCACAGTGCTGACTGTGACTTCATCACTCAGGTTTTGTGTCTACTGTTTTCTACTGCTCTGCTTTCCTCTTTCAGGCAAGCACTAGTCGCGTGCAGAAGCGACGAAACAGAAAAAAATAGTCCTCTGCTGCTGTCGCTTCAGTTTCCCACTGGGACCCATTTATCGCGAGTGATATCACACACTCACACATACTTGCACACAGGCACAAAAATGAATGGCGGAATAAAGCTTCATTTGCACAGATGCATGCGCACCTATAAACAAGAAAACAAGAGAGATGCTGATGTTATAAACACGCACACACAGAGCGGGCATGACCTGTTAACAGCTATGATGGAATATGCCTCAGGGGCTAGCAAGGCCTTTTATAAGAGAATAAGCTTTTGAAATCTAGCAGGAAGAGATAAATCCACTGTCCACAGAGCTGCAGCAGCTTCTTAATTCCATCTCACATCTACGATAAAAAACAACCCCTGGTTTGAACCGACCGTAGGTGAAGGCACATGTGACGTAAAAAGACAATAAGAAAGAGACAAGCTGAGAGAGTGTTCTAAACTCTCTGAAACTTAAAAGAATAGTTTGGATTTATCAGTGTATTATCTACAAGTAGATGGCGGTCAGCACGCCCCAGCTTTGGAAAAGCAAAGAGGAATACCAGCATGAAAG
>JAJHUR010000447.1:0-11812 GCA_027495735.1 Lutjanus campechanus
GAATTTGAATGCTGCACTACTAATTAGGGCCGCAACTAATGCTTATTTTCATTGTTGATTACCTGTTGATTATTTTCTCAATTAATTGATTAGTTGTTTGGCATATTAAGTGTGAGAAAATGGTGAAGAATGTTGATCAGTGTTTCCCAAAGTCCAAAATGACATAATCAAATATCTTATTTTGTCCACAACCCAAAGATACCGAGTTTACTGTCATAAAGGAGAAAAGACACCAGAAACCGAACCTGAAAATATTCACATTAAAGAAACTAGAATTACTTTTTGCTTTCAAAAATACTTAGACTGGTTAATCAGTTATCAAAATAGTTGTTGATTAATTTAATAATTGATTCATAATCATTTATTTGATTATTTTTTTACAGCTCTACTGCTTATGCTGTACACTGAATTTCAAAACATTATACCATACGCCTTTCAAGGTCATGTAAACACATTGATGAGTTATGTGATGTGGATTGTGCAAAAAGGCTGCCCACTTACATTGCAATGAACATAAAACACATTTGAAGAGAGAGTGCAAATGAAAGCATATCACTGAACAAGTGAAACGTGTATAGTGTGGAGTAATTAATGATGTGAGAGTGAGTAGCTGTTACAGGGAACCGTGCACAAAGTTAGCAATCCTCCCCCGTAGAACTCCGTTAAAACTTCCCTCATCCTCTCCCTTTCTTGTCCTTAGTTACTCCCTCTGCCAAAGAGTGACAGACACTTCCTCCATGAAGCTGAAGGAATAAGGGTTTTCCTGACAGTGCAAATGCGGTGAGTTGTTTATTGTAGGGATTGCAAAGTGATATGATGGCCTGTCATTGTTTTCAGCGTTGTTTTCATCTTGGCCATAATCCATATTTGAGCTCATGTAGTAGGCTTTGAGAGAGTCTTTCAAGAATTTCAAAGGTTTGCACAATTTGGTCAGATGTATTGAGGACCATGCAATCATTCAACTAATGATAATAAATTCAAATCATGGGAAATGGATTTTCAAAGGCTGTAATAACAGCAGTAATTGTTGTTGCATGTTATTGTCATGCATCTTGTGGTCAAAATAGAAAAAAAAAATCTCTAAAGTGATTACTAGTGCATGTAGCTTATTTGGCAAAGCAGGATTTGGAAAAAAGGTGTCTTTTAAAACATTCTTAAAGTGAACACTACAATAATTTGATGATTGTTGTAGGAAGAAGGCTCTGCATCTGGCATACTAAAATGAATAAGAAATGACAAAAGATGCACTCAACCATTATCTCGTTACCTGTGATGGCCTTTGGCTCCATCATGTGGTCAGTGATAATCACTACATTGGAGTGGAGAAAGGAGTTGAGAGGTTAACACTATTCCATTTTATTTAGTGCAGTCCACCCATTCATCATTTTCTCGAAATTAATTCCTTCAATATGCTGGAATCTGATTGTATGTGGCATTTCATTTTTAAATATATTTATTAATTCTAAGGGACAAATACAGCAACTGAAGATGAAAATATGGACCCAACACATAAGACACATAATTTACTTTTACTTACTTCAAAAGTCAGAGTCTGACACAGTAATAATGTTTTTGACATCATCTAGGTTCTAGGGTTGTAAATCTGTTTGGTTTAAAAAGTCTGGCTCAACAGCATTTCACCTTTCAGTGTGTGTAAACATTTAAACATGAAATGCTTTAGGAGCATATTTAAACAAATGCAGTCTATATTCATTAAAAAAAACTTCTCACTTTTAAACTACATGTAGTCCTATTTTTTTTTGGTTCTGGTCTCTTGTCAGACGATCCGTACATCCCTAATTTTATTCTGAGTTTAGGATGAATCCACAATGTGACAGATCGCTGTCTCTGTTCTCACCCTAATGACATATTGATCATAAAAGTGCCCATACTGAAGTCCTTGGGTAACTAATCTCTGACTCAGATTTCATGATTTTAAAAACTTGTGTTTCTGCAAATTAATGCACTCCGATACACACTTTGATATATCAAAGTATGTATCGGAACACATTAACGCGACCGTATGAATGAGGAAATGAGGCAGGGGTGTGTCAAACAGAAGCTTCAGGCTTTGCAGGAGGGGAGAAGTCAGAGAGGAACTCAGGGTTTGTTGAAACAGTGCTGTGAACCAGTCCGTACAGTTAACAGCCATGCTAGAATGGAAAAAAGACAGACCAAGTGTGTGTTGTTTCATGACCATTCTGTAATTACACGTGAGGACTTTTGGCTTCATCTGGTGGTAAAAACATTACATTGCTTGGAACTTGTACTTCCGTCCTCCTGTTAGTAACTGCAACAGCAGTGTGTATCCTCCATATGTCAGCTAGGAGTTACACAATTTAAAATGAAATTGTCGAACAATGGTTTGATGAGTTGCATAAAAAACAGACAATATCATCAATATTAACAATAAATGAAAACTATAAGCAAAAAAGATAACATTTTGACTAAAATTTTGAAAATTGTCTACATATACAATTACAAGACAAATAACTGAAAGTAAAATCGCATAGATGCTTGTTTTTGTTGTTTTTTTTGTTTTGTTTTTTAAGAGGCACATGAATACTTAAAACGCTCCTATTTTAATGTGCTGCCTCAAAAATCAAGAGAAAAGATGCTGAGAGTGACATAGATCTTGGTTACAAATATCCTAATTGCAGAGGAATACTTGTCTGCAGGTGGAAATTAGTTCCTTCTTTCTTTCAGACCTGTCGTACAAGTCATGTGCAGTTAATCTGCTGGTATCCAAACTGAAGTTTTTCACAAATTCCCTTACATGTCACTGACTTGAAGATATTTGAGTTTGAAAAACAAATTACACTTCATAATTATGTCAATAATATCCTGTTTGGCTACATTTAAAATTATAATCTTATTGTAAACTTACTTATAAGGTCTATCATCATTAATTTAAGGATGTATTATTACCTTCTGTCAGGTGTATTGGCTGTATATCTGCACATGCAAGCTTATTTAGTAGCTGTTCACAAACAGATCATTTACACAGTTATCTGAAATCATGAGCGTTTGCTGAATCTGACGTGACACGTTCATATGAGCCCACCGTACGAACAAAAGTAAGAGAGATTTAAAATAAGAATACAAAAATGTTCTTGCATGAGGCCCATTGATCCCTGATGACATTTCTCTCAAGGGTTAGAGAATGTTTCTGTTACGGTTCAAAATAATGCTTTATGATATTTTATGAGAAAATTATGTTGCATTCTGATGGGAGTTCCTTGTATTTCTTATCACTTTAACATCTGCGTAGACAATTTCACCCTCATAGTTACCTGGAAAAATTAAAAACAAATGTGAAATGTGTTAGAGTGGTAACTTATCACAGAGGACATCATGTGTTTTGAACCTTTTTCAGGCAAGTCTTTGCAAAATTATTTCAATTACATTAAATACATTTGATGCAATAGCTATCTAAAAATCAGAAAAAATAAAAAATCTATAAGATATGGAAACCTAACCTTCATGTCAACACTTGGTTATTGAACAGTTCAAGACATGGCAGAATGTCTTTCACTTACCCTCATTGGGCCTTACAGTCGTGGGTCTTGGTTTGGTACGAAGATGTATTATACCAAGACACAGTACCGCAAGGAGAAGCAGATTGACAACAGTAGCTATCACAGCCACAGTCACAACGGGGAAGGAAGAAGAATCTAGAAAACATGAAAAATATCAAACCAAATTAGAGGACACTGACATGTCAATTTCAAATCTACCAAGGTGTTTCTCAAATATTTGAGGTCATTGTTTAGTTTTGCATCAGTTATTGAACGTACAGTAAAGTCCACAGTTGCAATGGATATTTTATAATTAAATTTATAACAATAAAAACAAAATTATGCAGAATTTTAAGTACAATTTGAGAACCCAGATACTTTCCAAAACAATAGCTTTGAAATATATCAATTACAAAAATCTGAGACCAGTACTTCTAAAAGTTGAGCAGTCCCATGCAGCCAGAAGTAAGGAAAGTTAATCGGTATTTCAGAGATTTTGTAATAAAAATCTGTAACAGTAGTGAAGAGCTGATATTTAGAAAAGAAAGCAAGTTTAAATACTGTACCTTTGCAGCTTGTCATTTGAATAACTGTTTCATCTCTGCTGACATTGTTCCAAACGCAACACATCAAGTTTCCGTTCAGCTGCCCATGTAAGTTGATGGTAACATTTGAAGCACTGGGTGTGTCTTCACTTTTATTCCTAGCCAGTGACTGCATGTTTGTTGTCCAGCTGCAGAGAAGCTGGCTATGGCCTCTGGTCTGCATCAGTGAGAGACCATTCAAGGTCAATATGAACTCTACTCCATCTCCCTCAGAGGAGCAGCTGATGTTCATCTGTTCTGGTGACACACACATCTGAGAAACAGCTGGCTTTGACACTGGAGCTAGAAGACAAAACATAAGGTAATTTATACGGTATCTGCAGTGCGAATTTAAACCAACTACAACCAACTCTGTCAACTATTGAGCCATGGCCTCTTATTTTAATTCCTACTTTGATTGTTAAACAACCTTTGAGTGTTACAACTATTAAGTAACCATTACAATTTTTGCATTATTAGACAGTGCTTTGGCCAGTGCATTAATGGCGTTAAGTAAAAAAAATAATCAACCTTTAAAAAAAAAAAAAAATCATATTATCATCAGCAATGTTTATTATAATAAAACTCAGTCATTTATTTCCTTGGGTGTTGTGCGGCTTTCACGGGGATATTTTAGTCTAGTCTGTAGTGTTAGGCTAGTCCTAATTTTGATCTTAGATTACTCTATTGCAAGTTAGACCATTTCACAAAAATAAAGAAAAACTGTAAGCCAAAAATTTGACATCTTACTCCCAGGCTGACTCAGGCTTAAGACCAATGTTACCATGGTAGCAATCAGTGCCACCAACTGATCAGTAGCACCCGACAACAAAAAAGACAAAAGCATAATTTGTGGTTTGCAAACATCATTATAGAGAGAGTAATTAATTTTGAAAAAGTTCTTAATTTACTCAGGAAAAAACTAAACTAGAACTAAACTGCTTTGTGCAATGGATGAATTTAGATGAATATCTGAAGTCTGAATATCTGTTTTATCTAAGCCATAGTCATAGTCTATCTTTTTTAAACCAGTTGAGGGAGAAGGCACTGAAGAACTGGCATCCGATAGAGAACAATGTCAGTTTCCATTGATTGGTTTGAATGATTTAAAACGAGAGAACATTGTGTTTAAGTAACTAAACGGGGATGCTGCTGAGGCTGGCATGGCATTTCAAACACCTCTAGTATATTCTGAAACAGTCATTAAAATCCAGTAAATAGCAAAGCTCTCCGTTTTGTCACTTTATAGTTGTGTAATGAATATACATATTTCAAACACATGGTGATCAGCATGAAAATTGAAGAGAAAGAAAAGTAATAATTATTGATAGAGTTGTCACAATTTTTTAAGTTTTTATGACTAGGACATTGTACAGTAGCTGCTACAAGAGATGTTGCTGAACAGAATTTCATTGTACCCCTTGCAATGACAATAAAGTTTCTTATCTTATCAATTCCAGAATGTTAAACTTTGACAATATTGGTATTAAAAAAAGGATCCTCAATACCTCTCTTAATAAAAGAAAAAAAAAATCCTTGGCATACAAAATAATATTTTTTTTTTATTAACAACCTGCACAGAATGCTGGTACAGAAAAAGTCAGTGAACACTGTCTAGTTTTGCTGCAAGCCAAATTTCCGACAGGACAATAAAGACTGAACTGTACTGAGGTCTTGAGTGAGCACTTAGATTTTTAGATTTATTTTTATATGCTTCAATAGTTTTGACAACCTCATTTGTCAGAATAATCATCTGCTTATAGTGATGAGTTTGATCGAGATAGATGTGAGTACTATAACCAGTTTTCACTGTATTGTAGTGGTATTGGTACTGGTATTAGCCAAGTTCAAAATGTATTCTTCCATTCTTGCAGCTCCTGTAGGCTACAGTAGTTTTTTTTTCATCAACAATTGGTAGTCAATGCATTTTTCTTTCAGAAATATATTTCAAAATTGTAAAATGCATTTTATGTACCTACCTTGTAATTCGAGACAGACGTTCACTTTTTTCACTAAAACACCAGAATTGAATTCTTCCAACACATAAACTCCAGAGTGTTTCTTCATTGCGTTACCGAGTTTGAATGTTCCATTGGTGAATGATTCTGGGTGATTCACATAGCTTCTATCCACAGTCACATCATGATTTCTGACTTTTAATATGAGATGTTTTTCATCTTTTGTCAACCTGATATCTGGATTTGCTGTATTTGGCAGATGAAAAATCAAGAGATGTCCCACTGCTCCAAAACACTGCTGAACTCCAGTAGGTTCAGAGAAATTGCATTCAATCAACCCTAAAAAAAACAAACACAAAAACAACAACAAAAAACAATAAAAGGCTTGAGGATAAGGGCAGATTCTTGGTATTTACATCCAGCATTTGATTTCAATATGTTAAAGTAAATGATCCAAGACATTTCAAAATTTTAATGTCAGTATATTTGTATATTATTATGCCATACTCATACTTTTTTCTGTAAATAAGCATTATATCTAATGCATTTCCAAAGTCTGGGGTTGTCTTTGTAAACTCATCTGCCTTACTTTAGATATTAAATCAATTTTTCTGACTTAATTGTTAAGAATTATTGTCTATACACTGTACTATTAACTTCGGCAACTTTACACTTTAACAGTACCTTTAGCCAGAGCTGTTGCCGCCAGAACCGTGAAGATCATGTAGGTGGAAATCATTGTTTTTTTTCTGTTGGAACACATAAATCAAATGTAATTTTTAAATGTTATATTGTATTTCTTTGTCGGTTTTACTTACATTACATACTGTAAAATGACTAAATCAAGCAAGACTGAACATTATGATATACCATGTGTGGAGGATCTGTTTTGATAATCAGACTGTAAGAAAAGGGATAAGAATTTACACCTCTCAGATTTTAGACACTCTACAGACTATGAAATTGTGAAAAAATACTTAAATATACATGCTTTAGCTTTAGCTAATTTGAGGGTAAGATTAAAATTTGAAATAGTCACTTACTGTCTTGACAATGGTGCAGCGACTTCTTTGCGGTTGTTTCAGGCTGGCCTGTTAATTCTCCACTGACAGAAAGCCTTCTTCTTCTTGTCTTGGTATCGGTTCAAGGAAGTGGTTATTGTGTTATCACCAATGATTTGCCAGTGAACAAAGTGCTTTGACAATTATAAACTTAATGAACATCAGAACATCGATATCTAGCAGAGCTATAACGACTGCCAACTAAACTATGGTGTCTCAAACTTGAAATAATAATATAATATGACCTTTATTTAACAAGGAAGTCATATTGAAAAAAAAAACCTCCATTACAAGTGAGACTTGGCCCATAAAGGGTCAAAAAAGCGTAAACACAACAGGAACAACTACATCAGATCACAACAGCATTGGTAGTGCAATAGAAAAATGCATGATACTACTGTATTAAAAAGAATACCCAGTGTACTGTAAGCCTTTGGTACAGATTTTCTACTGTCTTCAGTGTTAACATTGGATTACCTTATACTGTGTGTTGTGTGAATGGTTACATTTTCACTTAACTCTTTCCAAATGGAGTTACACCATATTAATTGGAAGATTATAACCAAAAGTCTAAGCATATATTGTCAGCTATGAAACAATTTTACAACAATTTCAACAATTATAAATTATGGGCATTAACCTGTGCTTCTGGTGTTTTCTGCAGTGGGGCCTAATATGAAGACACGACAAGATTTAAAGGTTCTAAGTGCATTTAAATATCACACATACAATGACAAATTAGGCTTCATGAATTACACACACGCTGAGGTAGTCACTTGGTGCACCTGTTGTTGATGAGTTAATTTGCACTTGTCTGAAGTCCTCCACTTTCATGGTTGAGTCCCTTTATCTTTTCACCAACAAGACAGCTAAAAAATCTGTTCTAAATTTAGAGCTGAATAGAAGGAACAATCTGATTTGGATATGCAAACTTTTTTTGTATTTTTAAAATTAAAGTATATAACCATGCTTTTAGGGCAAGGGTGCGCGGTAAAGCGCAACCCTGTACAGGGGACACAACAAAAGACCAAAAATCACATACATTACAGGGTCTGACGTTAAGGTTTTTTCCTACTTGCCCTGCCTGGGAGGTTCTTTTTCTGGCTGTGTGGTGCATACTTTCACTCACAACTTATTTCTAGCTAAAATCCATTGCCTGTTTACTGTATAAAACATTACACAACACTTATTTCTTCAGATAGCAGTATTTATTAGCTATATTATAGCCGATGAAGAAGGGATAAAAGATATAAAGAAATTGTAAAGAACAGAAAAGTTTTTTAAAACTTCCTCTTACCCTTGTTGAACATGAATAATATTATTTATGTTCATATTTGTTGTCAGTGTACTGTTGAGGATCCTGTTTGTCTTTTTTCTTTTTTGTAGCTTATTTTTATTTTGCTTGTATTATTGTAACATGTTCAATAAACTTCAAACTCAACTCAGCATTATATTTGACTGGGAATTTGTACAGATCAGTGAAATGTTAAAAGTGCTATTTCACAGTAATTAAACAGTACCGGTTACTAGAATGGACAATTGGACATAAATATTATCTATCGACGATGAGCTGAAACCTTTGCCGATTGCTTTTATTGGCCAAATTTTAGGGCAGTATTTGTCATTTTATTCTGCAGAATGTAATGCATGTCATGTAATTGTCTGCAGAGTGACAGCCTCTGCTCTGCACCACGCTGTCATCCAGCGGCGTAGTAGACACCCACTCAGCCGACCATAAGTGCTCTGAACTGGGTGACGAGTGAGAGGAAAACGGCCTGCAGAGTCAGACTCTCTACAATGTTTTTGCACGGTGAATTAAGGATTTGTTGACCAAACCAAAGTTGGTGATTGTTGGAAGAGTGTGTTTAAGTTCTACATGTTTTTCTGTCGAATTTAAATTAAAGTGTGTTTTACGAGGAGTTAACAAGCTTAGTTTGGTAAAAGAGAGAAACTTGAATTCAGAAGGTGTACGGTTGTATTTCTCCGTTTAAAATGGAAAACAAGTGTGAGAACGTAATCTGTAGACATTTTGTGAGTTTATTTTGTCTACTGGACATAGTGAATGCACGCAGCATGTGTAACATTCTGAATTTGCCCCTTGCACACATCTTCCAGCCGAGGCCCGAGAGGTTGGGAGGAGGTGGGAGGGGGGATGAAGATATTGCAAATGCATAAAAATCAAACAAGACATTTTATCATGGTATCAACACCTGAGACAAAAAATCTGTGATTTTTTTTGCATGGAGTTGGTGGTTTACAAATAACCAGTATAATTTTAGGTACTGGGATCTGCCACTGTGTGTCTTCAATAGATATAGGGTTATAGGGTCTGGTCACCACAGCGACTTAGCAGCTCTATCAAACAGTGTTAATGTGAGTTTTAAGCTCAGTCCCATATTCCCTTTACAAAAACTACAGTATCATTAGTCAAGGACAAAAAAAATGACACGTACTTGCTGTATGTGAACCTCTTGTTTTAAATTCATCAATGACTTCTATTAATTCAAGTTGTGCAAGACTTGAACACACTTCTCTGAATTGGAAAGAAGTTATGAAGATATAAACACTTCTGCCTCATTGTACTATATAGTCTCACTTTTATATAAAAACCATGTACCACATACAGTAAGTATCTGCATCACAAACCTTTCTCACTGACAGGTAATGCAAAATTATGCTGTGTGTGTGACTGACAGTTAAAAACCACAGCTTTTTTTTCTCTGTTGCTGAGGAAGTGGTCTTTCACAGGTCACCTCATACCTCAGAGAGGAGGCAGAGAAAGCATGCATGCTTTCTTCAAAACACAATGAATTTGTGTTACTCTATAGCGCAAGCCATGTAGTTGAAATGTAAATTTTGTATTACAGTAGGTATTATTGCTACTGTACAGGTATGTAAACAGACAAAGCTACTCTTATGCTGTTTGGGTCTGTTGTTTGTTTTTGTTGCCTCACAGGCTTAGTGTCTGTGTCTACACATAATGGGTTCAGGCTCAGTGTATTTTAACAAGACCTTTGGCGTAAAGTCTGTGTAGTCTGTCACAACAATCAAACACCTTGAAAATACCACTAACTTGAGAAAATGCGTTAGCCGTTTTCACTCTGAGAAGCTAATGCCTGGCACCATTAAGAAAACAGCGGGCCCAGCCAAGGATTGATGAGATGCTGTCAACAAAATTTAATTTAGACTAGTTGACTAGTCTGTCAGTAAGAAAATACTCAGAAAGCAGTTAAATTGAGCACAGCTTTCTAACTGATAACCTTAAACACTGGCCAAAAAAATAATATATTACAAGCCATTTGAAGCTCATCATGGAATTGTATTTTAAATGCGCTGTACGATATGAACATTGCACATTAGCTGCCAGCCTGCTACACAGTGTGGTTAATTGTAGCAGAGCTGGCGGCGGCAACTGCTCTGACTGTAGGTAAATGTCCGTGTCTGTGCTTAATATAGTCACACATTACTCCAGTCAGTTGATTATATATCAGATTATTCTGTCACAGCCTACATTCAACTTTATTTCCATTTTCTATTTCAAAACACTGCAAAACCACACTGGTTTTACAAGCCGTCATCTGTCCTACTTTGCTGATTAAAAACATCCGGGGGTGGGTGGGCCATCAGGGCACACGTGCTGAGCGAGAGGGGCTGCCATCTGATGCGGCTGCATCAAAGTTAATGTTGAGTATACTTGGCTTATAATGAAAATTATACTAAAAGTCTAAGTATATTTGGCCTTATACTTGACCCTTACCAAAAAAGAAGTGCCCCCTGTTGTTCCCTGTCTGTCTCTCTGTTTGTGTTGTGGGCGGGGCTTCCCACCCATCTCCCAGCTCTGCTCCTCCGCACACCTGTCCGCAATCAGCTCATGACCACGCCCAGTCTGCCCACCTGGAACTCTTTAGCTCATTAGCTTGCAGTATTTCAACCCCGGCTCTACACCCTTCCACCGTCAGATCATTAATCATTAATTTTTTTACGTTATATATATATATATATATATATATATATATATATATATATGTGTGTGTGTGTGTGTGTGTGTGTGTGTGTGTGTATGTACATACACACACATATATGCACTCTTTGTTTTTGTTAATAAAAATGTTAATGAAATGCAGAACCCTGGTAATACTGATAACCCTTGTCCTGATTTTCATCCAGTTTGATCTCTACTCTCTTATCTAACAACATGAGTGTGGGAGGAATGGGTCAAAGACATCAGTCCTCTACAGCTCTATATTGCTTCATATTCACTTAGCCATACCAACTTGTCAGTGGTTGATTTAACCAGATCTCTCAGGTAATAATTCCACAGCCACACAGAAGCCAACAACACTTTAATTGCTATGCAGGACTTTAAAGAATATATAATTCAGATGTGCATACCGAAATCAAGTCCAATGGAAGGAAAGACTTGACTCGTGAAAACCTTGAATAAGTTTAATCTTCTTTAAGCTTCCTTTTCTCTGTTTTTGTCCTTGTTTTGATGATTTATATAGAAACAAAATGAAAAAGGGCCACCTAATTACTAAACAAATCATAACAAAAAGACAAAATTTAAAGCACTTAACATACAGTATGAGAATCAATTGCATGAAAAATTTTAAAAAACTAAACAGATGTCACACTTTTAACATGGTAACTCAAAAATCAAGAGCATATAAAATGTGTATTTACTGTAAAAA
>JAJHUR010000448.1:0-11253 GCA_027495735.1 Lutjanus campechanus
CCTCCCAACCTTGGCCGGAAGATGTCACAGCTTGGTGAACAGGCATTTTTGTTATCTTTATTATGTAATGTAATTCTGTATTTTGGCAGGAATATGTATGTAATAGCGCATTGCTGCAGTTCCAGTCAGTGTGAGTCTGTGAACGGTGATGACATTCGTTCATATATGAATGCTCTTCGTTGCATGTGAATGGGCTCCAGGCGGTTGGAACACACATTCAGTGGACTCACATCATACACCCACATCTCCTGTGTGAAAGGGGTAATAGTCAAGGCTGAGGTCATGTCGGGTTGTTAGTCAATCTGTAATACATCCACGCACAAAGACTCCCTCTCTTCACACCATGAACAAAGGACAACAGACACAGATGGAGGGTTAAAATGAGGATCATGCAATCTTTTGCCATTTGCTTCAAGACCACATTAAAGTTTATTATACGGGCTATTGTCCAGTCTTTATAGAGATCTTTTGTTTGGCATTCTATTTTAAATGTTGGGTAAATACACTGTTCTGGTTTGTCTGGTTTAAGAGACGGATCACTAAAAATGATGTGCTTCAGCGTTTTCCCCTTACAATGATTCTTGAGGCCTGGTGGTACACTCTGAAAAAAAAAAACGGCCAAGAGGCTAACATATTAATGTAGTCAACTTCAGTCACATGGCACAACAGGTGATCTGAAATTTAGGTTATATTTGCGTTTACATTTTTGTTCACTCAGTATATTCAAGACTTCAAGCAAAGTCTCCACAAGAAGAAGATGACATTAAGTAACCTATGATCTTTGCAAAACATTAGCATGTCATGAAC
Organism: Lutjanus campechanus; assembly: GCA_027495735.1. Lineage (NCBI taxonomy): Eukaryota > Metazoa > Chordata > Actinopteri > Lutjaniformes > Lutjanidae > Lutjanus > Lutjanus campechanus. The sequence goes on from JAJHUR010000448.1 coordinate 808, forward strand.
ACAGTGTGCACGATTCATTGCTGCACTCTATCTTTCTCGGCTTGGAGAAACAAAAAAAAAACTCAATTAGAATAAAAATGTAAGCTAAACACGTTTGCATTTATTAAAAAAGATGAGATCAACAAATTGAAACTGAACATTGGTAGTCTGGTACAACCAAGGGCAAAAATTATTGTTCTACCAGATTTTCAATATTTATCTTTTTAGAGTGGCTCAGTCCAGTTGGACTAGTGTCAGTGATGTATATAAACTTTATTTCAGCCTTATATCTTTCTCATCGGCTGTCTTACTTCTTCCCCTTTTGTATTTTTGTTTGGCTTCAGAGTTTTTTAGAAAAATATATATTTGGGTATCATCCCCTGTGGTGGAGCCTTTAATCTCTTTAGACATGCTCATGTTAGCTAACCTACATCCCATATGCTTGCACTCCACTGTAATTTAAAGGGACTGATAACAGTGGCACTTGCATCCAAGAGTTTACCAGGCAACAACACAAAGCTTGACTGACACCTTGGAACAGTGCCAACAACAGAGGCCCACATAAACACAGATCATCCATTTGCAAATTACCAAATTAATGGATATTTGGCATTATTTTTTGCATTAAAAAAATATTTTTCTCTGGCTTGGTGGGGAAATACAGGGTAAACACTGTACTGACAATAGTTTACAGCTCATTGTGAAAAGTTTAACTGAGTGACACTTTTCTACCTTCAGTACACTTTTCACAACAAGATCTGTGAATTATCACAACTCTTTCTATGTTTGTCTGTGTTTTTTGGCACTTCGTGCATCACAAACCTCATGCCATGCTGTAATGGGCTTTGCAGCACACCACATCTCTAAGCCCTCTAGATCGATAAAAAAGTTTTATTTTATTTTTGAAGAGTTCAAAAATACGTATTTCTTCTCTGGCCTGTAGTGCTGATTATCCATCCAGATTGTTTTGGTGTTAGATGCCGAGTTTTGGAGATATCTGCTGTAGAGATGCCTACCTTTTCTCAAATATAATGGAATGAGGTAGGACTCGGCTTGTGGTGCTCAAAGCACCAAAAGATTTTAAAAACGCTCAACAGCAAGGTGTCTTTGCAGAAATCATGACTTGTTTGCTCCAGGTAATCCACAGACCTCGTTGTGAGCAGTTTCATATAGGAACCACTTTCTTTATACCATAGAAAAAGACATTGCTTGTTTTTCAAATGTATTTTTTGGCACTTTGAGCACCACAAGCCGAGTATCATTTACTCCCATTATATTTGAGAGAAGGCAGATACCTCTACGGCTGATCTCCAAAACTTGGCAACTCACAACAAAACAAACTAGATGGATAAATAGCACTACAGGCAAGGGGGAAATATGCATTTTTTTATTTTGGTCTACACAGTCCTTAAAGACAGGTTCATTCTGCTTAAGCAACACAGCATGGACTTTCCCTCTGTGTCAATGCTGTAAGTTCTGCCTGTCTGTGTGAACTGGAGCACTGTGTTAGTTCTTTGTGTGAACTGTGATGACTTCGTCTTGTCACTCCCTCAACAGCATCATTGACGTCACAGAACTGCAAGATCATGTGTCTTTTCAGTTTCACCATTCTGCTGGTGCTAAGTCATAGCTGAGTATCAGATGACTACTACACATGCTGGGTGCCGCCGATGCACAGCTGAAATATCCATGTCAGGGTGTTGATGGATCACTGTTTCTTAGCAACCAGACTACCTAATCATGTGTTTATCTGCTTATACTCCAGTGTAGCTGCAGTGGTTGGTTATAGACTTCTAGGAATCACGTTAACATCAAATATCAAGGAATGTATCAGTGGGTCTTGTTACCCTAAGCCCCATGGGAGGCTAATTTAGTTTATCATAAGATAGCCCCTGTTGTGCTAGTGTTGACTGCAGATTTTTGCATCTGTGGGAAAAAATTTGATCATGAGACCAAGGTTAGCTTTCAGTCTTATTCCAGGATTCCGGGTTTGTTATTACTACCAGGATGAGAACACATTAAATGAACTAATGACAGTGATAATGTTTTGTGAAGAAAATCTATTGACGTTATTTCAAAAGAGAAGATGGGTCTTTGTGAATGTAGTTCAGTTTATTAAGAATATTTTTGGAGCCAGTTTCTAGCTGTCGGTATACTGAATCTTAAGGCTGTTCTGCCAAGATATGCTGCCTGGTGTGGAACCCTTGAGATTCTACAAACGCCAAATCCAAAATAACTGGGGCACTGTGTAAAATGTAAACAAAAACAGAATGCAATATTTGCAAATCCTTTTAGGCAATTGAATACACTACTAAGACAAGATACTTAATGTTCAAACTAATAAACTTTTTTTGTAAATATAAATGCATTCTGAATTTGATGGCTGCAACACATTCCAATAAAGTTGGGACGGGGGCAACAAAATACTAGAAAAGTTGGGAACTGCTTAAAAAAAAAACAGCTGTTTGGGTCATTCAAAAGGTAAAGAGGTTGCCTAACTGGTATCATAATTGGGTATGAAATGCTCCTTGAAAGGCTCAGTTGTTGACAAGCAAGGATGGGGCGAGGTTCATCACTTTGTGGATAGCTACATTGGCAAATAGTCCAACAGTTTAAGAATGTTTCTCAACACACAACTGCAAGAAATTTAAGGATTTCACCATCTACGATCCATAATGTCAGGAAAAGATTTAGAGAATTCAGAGAAATCTCTGCAGGGGAAAGGCCAAAAACAATATTGAAGGCCCATGACCCTTGATCCCTCAGGTAGCACTGCATTAAAAAGCAACATGATTATTGTCAGTAAAGTGTGTCACTGAATCTACAAATGTTAGTTGAGACTGTACCATGCAAAATAAAAACCATATCATCAAGAAACGCGGATGACTTCTCTGTTGGAAAAGTGTGCTGTGGTCTGATGAGCCCACATTTCAGATTGTTTTTGGAAATCATGGTCGTCTTGTCCTTCAGACAACATACAACATTCAGACTGTTATCAGTGCAAAGTTCAAAGACAGCATCTGTGATGGCCTGGGAGTGTGTCATGGTGCCCATGTAATCATGGTTAACTCTCAGATCTGTGAAGGTCCCATTAATGCTGAAAGGTACATACAGGTTTTGGAGCAACATATGCGGCCATCCAGCCAACGTCTTTTTCTTGGAAGTCCCTTCTTATTTCAGCAAGACAATGCCAAGACACATTATGCATGTGTTACAATAGCATGGCTTCATAGTAACAGAGTTGAGGTACTAGATTGACCTGACTGCAGTCCAGACCAGTCTCCCATTGAAAAGGGCGATATAAGACAGTGGTAAATATACCCCTGTTCCAACTGTTGTGAAACATGTTGCAGACTTAAAATTCAGAATGAGCGTATATTTACAATAAAACAATAAAGTTAATCACTTCATTGTTTTTATTTATGTTTTACACAGCAATCCAACAATTTTGGAAATGAGCTTTTTACATAATAATGTACGCTTGTTGTTCAAGGGGTTTAACATATGAGAACACCATCTCAAGTTAACTGACAGCCAGAGCAGATATTTTCCTGTTTTGTTTTTAAAAAAGTGACTCATTTTACACTGAAGGTTTATACTTTGAGTGGGCTCCGTTTCTGAACAGACTTCTGGCACAACTGTTGAATTAAAACTAGCAGAAAATTTCCCCTTGTGAAAAGTGTAAAACCTTGTCAAGGTCCTTGGTCCTGTAATGAACTCTAAATCTGATTTGTGTTTTTCAGAACCTAATGTATCTTCTCCTGCTCATCCTTTATGACAGAGTCGGTATATGACCTCCTCCCCAAAGAGCTCCAGCTCCAGCCGTCGTCCACCCAGACAGACCCAACCACCATGAGTCAGAAGAGTGGGGGAGAGGCGGGACCTCCCCCCTCTGCAGCCTTAGCCTCAGGTGAGCTACCTGCTCAGTCCATGAAAACCATGATCTGGGATCAGTTTCCCCTTGCCAAACTATTCCCCAAGACAGTAGGGGTAAAGAAACTAATGTGGCCTTGTATCAGTGTCTGGGGGCAACTTCACCCTTTCACCAGTTTCTGAGACAATCAATATTTGTGACTGTTAGAGATAAAGCAGGCTAGTGATGTAGTTATATTTCAGTTACGGTAATAATAGTGCTTTTAATAGTGTTCACACGGCAAAGCACAGTGATATTAGATTTCACTCGAGTTTATCAAAGGGGTTAGCTATCGTGATGCCAATTGAGAGGTCAGGCAGAGTGTTAAAGCTGATATAGCTGGACTCGAGCTGTATTTGAATATTTATTAGGGATCATCCATTTTTCTATTATTGTGCTGTATTAAAAAAACACCAATTAGTGAATATCTGTAGTGTCATTACGTCAATTGAGTCTGTCTGTGTTAGGTGAACCTCTTAGGTACTTCAGATGTTTGTATGATGAACATCCTCACTTAGAGTCCTAACAGCTGCATGGGAAGAGGCATTGCTTGCGTTGATTCTATTTGCTGGGGCTTTGATATTCACCCACACAGCAACTGCATTAAGTGCCTGCAGCGTTTCACCTAACAATTACACCATGTAAAACTAATTCACCCTTCCTAAGTCCCGCCCCTTTTTGGAACCTCAATCAACTTTCTCCTTTCCTATTTCCTGTACTGAGATATTCTGTGTTGCACTCATCTATGTTGAAAAGAATGAAGTTTTGAAGATGGTTGAGATATGTTGCTGGGGGACCTGTAAAAGCAACTTATATATAGTCACATCTTACATTAGCTACATTTAGCAAAACTCTAGCAAACTACTTAGCCAATCTACATTAGTCTACAGCAAAATACTACTTACCTAATGTTTTGTTCACTAACAGTATCTTAGTAGCTAGCTAATCTTCATTAATCTTTAGCTAGCTAGTTACGTCTGATAATTAATGTTAGCAAAATGCTACTTAACCAGCTGGCTAATCGACATCAGTTGTCATCACTTTTACAGCCCCCCAGCAATCTTTCAACTATCTTAAAAATTTGGTTTTCTTTTCCACATAGAGGAGCCTAGCACAAAGCATATCAAAGTAATTAATATCAAAGTACAGGAAACAGGAAAGGAGATAGCTGACAGAGGTCGTGCAGGGTACCAGGCTTGCTTAACTGTTATTGTAACACAGAGGGTTGGGATTTAGGAAGGGTCATTTGACTGAAAAGAGTATTGAAGAATTGCTCAATATAGTTTTAGAATTTTTAAACTCACTTAATATTTAGCTAACCTATAATAATATGCTAGTGGCAGTAATTTAAGAATGTCATCGGCTTCCATATGATAAACATCATACACAATCCGTGTTTCCTGGAAAGCTTAGCTGAATAGCAGCTCCAAGCAATGTTGATTTTGCATTAACAGCATGCTAACACAGCTTGTTCTTTCTAATTTCACTCATTTTTTATGCAGCTCTTTCCCCATGATGCTTGTGCTCAATGCTTTTTTTCACTTGGCTTTTGTAGACTGTTGTAAATATACTAAGGGCAAAACACCATGCAGCATAACCAGTACTGTTGATCCAGATACTGTCCTTTGTCTTAAGCAGTCATCTCAGACATGCCTCAAGCTATGACGCTGTGTCGTGTTCCAGTGTCTGTATCAGCATTTTCTCTCTTAAGGTGTCAGTATAGTTAGGTTTTGTTTTTAAATGCCCTAACAAGTGCCTAAAGCAGAAACAGTGCATGCTTGTCATTCACACACTCTTTTACACACTCATACAACAGTAGGTCACCTGATATATTATTGAGATTTTAAAGAGTTAAAACTTTACAGCTGAATGATTTATATATTTATATGTTTGAAAGCAGCTGACATTTTCAGTAATCATGAAGGTTCTGTCTCCGTATGAAACAGTGAAGTTGCCCCTAACAATCGTTGGACTGTCTTATCATATTTAGCAAACCAAACGAATATGGTCTGATCTTGGATCATGGTTCAGGGCAGCCAACATCAGCTATAACTGTGAAGGATTCTAGTCTTGAGTTTCATCTAGATGGCAAACTAACTGGTCACCAGTCATGTTGGAGAGAGCGCTTTTGTTAACGCTACCTTTTAACTATCCTGTCTGAACCAGCTGGCCTTCAGCAGTGCTGATCAAAAGCATGACTACTGTAATGTCCTTCAGATCATCATTAACCAAATACACATGCTTCAAAGTGTCTATAAATGATCAACTTCAAAAGTTACTCCTTCCTTCAGTGTATTAACTCATCCAATTTACTGATTGACAGAAGTTGAATCTTGAATGATCAGCTCTCTTGTTGCTCATTGGCTGTCTCGTTTTTATTGCAGGAAGTTCCCTCTGAGGCAGGGAGTGTCTGCATATAAAATGGTCTGCAGTTCACTGCTCCATAGGTCAGAGGCTTGTTTATTCTGTCTCCATGGCTACGCTCAGTCCCAACCAAATCTTCCAATTGGCATGCGCAAACTACTGTTTACTACTGAATGCACATTGCACAAACTGTACTGTAACCCTGGCAACCCTGGCAAATTTAATTTGGCGCCACATTACCAGCTTGCAAATTTGGCTGTACAAGAAAGTTTGACCAGATTTTGTTCTGTTTCTTTCTGGCAATGTGTATGTAACAATTTGTAGCTTGCTTTTGTTTTTGTAAACAAAGCATGTCAGTTTTGTCACATTGATTTTAATTGAGAAAGGTTTTGTAGGAATCAAAACATTGTGGGACCTATAGTACCCTTCTCAACTTTAACTTCAGAACATTTGATCAATGCTTGACAGCTCTCGCATGCACAGTGAGAGCATATAACCCACAACAGTCTGTTGAAATTAGAGTTGGGAAGAGGGGAAATCAATCAAATCATGCACAAATTCAGCTGCTTGAATGGGACTGCTAGCCTGCTCTGTGCTGAACATCTGTGCTAACTTATTTATCTGTATATACTACTACAGATGCCACCTCCTCCACCTCCAGCCCCTCTGCCTCCTCCTCCCTGGCCCTGGGAGTCCCATCTACTGGCTCCTCTACCTCATCCTCAGACCATCTCAAGGTTCCCCAGCATGTCCACTCCAGCGGAGGGGATGGAGCTGGAGCTTCAGAGATGCAGAGTATGGAGGGTGCTGTATCTGCCCCCAGCAGAGGCAACAGCGGAGCAAACACTGCAACAGGAGACATAGGGCCAGGAGGAGTGCTGTCAGGGCTAGCAGTCCAGCAGCCTCAGAACACCCCATCAAAACGGAGGCCTGTGTTGAGCATATCCCCGCCACCTGAGGATCTATTTGACGACAGCCAGATGTCATGCCAAGAGGAGCCTACTGTGTCTGGTCCAACAGGTCCAGACTCAGAGCATAGCAGCAGCATGTGGGCCGATGACTCCGTCTCCAACTTCAGCTTGATCAGCTCCATCTCTTACAATGACAACACAGAGGTGCCACGCAAGTCTAGAAAACGCACCCCTCGCCAGCGGCCTGGCCCCAAGCCCGCTCCTCCAGAGGACAGCATGGATGTGTTTGATGCTGACAGCGCCAAGGCCCCTCACTTTGTCCTTTCACAGCTGGGCACAGACAAGGGCGGTTCCATAGCCAGGTGGGGTGACCCCTGTGCAACTCATATTCTGTCAGCATTTTAATTCAAGAGTACCTCTGTCCATCTGTAAGAATACAGTGAAGGTCATTTAATTTAGTTTTGTCTGGGGTAATTGAATTTCTAGAAGTCATATTAATGTCATCATGTGATTTTTGTTGTCCTGCAGCTCTCTTGAGTCAGGGACTGCAGTAAAGGGTGGGTCACTGTCGACTCAGTTCCCCCAGAGGAGTGATGGGAAGGAGCTAAAGATCCTGGTGCAGCCGGAGACCCAGCACAGAGCTCGCTATTTGACCGAGGGCAGCAGAGGTTCTGTCAAAGACCGCACACAGCAGGGATTCCCCACTGTCAAGGTTTGACAAAGAAAGCCACCAACCGTCTCTCAACACTGGAAGAATATAAGTTGGAATCGACCGAATAAGGCCAAAAATACACATGGCAGAGTGTGAAGAATGCTCATCCCAGTTCAGACACATCAGAAGCATTCACACATTAACTAATACCCATGTGCATGTTTTTTTAAGATTATTTTTTGGGCTTTTGCATTTATTTTGATAGTGACAACTGACGATATGACAGGAAAAGGTGTTGAGAGAAACAGGGGATAACACGCAGCAAATTTGCCACAGGTGGGAGTCAAGCCGGCGGCCGCTGCAGAGGACTAATAGCCTCAGTACATGGGATGCATGCACTACCAACTGAGCTACAGGGATGGCCCCAGAGCATGTTTGCTTTGAGCTATTTCAAAAAGCTTATTTTCAAATTTGTAACCTGCTATATTCTGTCATATTCAACAACAGCCAAATTTTCAGAGGCCAAACAATTGAAAACCAGGTCATCCTATAGTAACTTCACCTGTTACTTTGAGCAGGGAAGTGAACTAACAGCAACTACCTTTTATTCATTAATAAGGCACATAACCCTTGACTGCTCCACTGGGGCTGCTCAGAGAGAAACTGTGGCTGTGATGAGCAGCCTTACAGTTGTTATTTTGTGTTGAGTATGACACACTGAACAAAATGACCCTGAAATTCATCCAAGCACATGTGTTGTAAGCTAACAAAAGTAAACATGCTAGGAAGTCTGAACAAATTCATGTGCCTCTTTTGTGATATAATCGAAAAGCTACCATCTGCAGTGCATTTCCCGTGTTTATTTTTGTGAGAGAAGGGAGGGAGAAAATAGATCTGACTCTTTCTAGCAACTCTGGCACACATCCACACATTACATCTTTTAAGTATGGACGTTTTCTGTGGCACTTTTGTTGCTTTACATAAATGCTTCAGTAAGGAAGATTCACTCCGTATGCATCTTACAATTACTCAATGGCTGGTGTGCTTTGAGCTTAAAGTAGTGTTATGTTTTCTATGAAGGACAAGTTATTTACACACAATTCTTTCTTTTTTGTCCCTAGTTGGAAGGTGTGAGTGAACCAGTTGTGCTGCAGGTGTTTGTAGCGAATGATGCAGGTAGAGTGAAGCCTCACGGTTTCTACCAGGCGTGTAGAGTGACGGGACGCAACACTACTGCCTGCAAGGAGGTGGACATAGAGGGCACCACTGTTATTGAGATCTCACTGGAGCCCAGCAATGATATGACACTCGCGTAAGGGGTTGATAATTGTGGATAATTCAGAATTGTTTAATACTAATATATATTTAGTATACTTGTCGCATATTCCACATCCTGTGTTGTCTCTACAGGGTGGACTGTGTAGGAATTTTGAAGCTGCGAAATGCTGATGTAGAGGCCCGTATTGGTGTGGCAGGGTCCAAGAAGAAGAGCACGCGTGCCAGGCTGGCCTTCAGGGTCAACATCCCCCAACCTGATGGATCAGTCCTTACTCTACAGGTCCCCTCATCACCCATCCTCTGCAGTGAGTAGTACAGGCACAACATCAATTAAAAAAAAAACATCAACATCAGTCTAAAGCTACAAACAGGCATCATGAGGCTAAATACTGGGGAACGGTGTGTTTCCAGTGATTTGTGGTGTTTGGCTTTCGTCTAACATATCATTTAAGATGATGGCCATAGATGTTTTGGTCTCATCAGACCAAAGAACTTCGCTTCCTCTTGTTTAAGTCTTCTATATGCCCTCTGGCAAAAGTCCAGATGTCATGTGGGTTTTGATTCTTTGACTCTTCTGTCATTCCAGCCCAGCCAGCAGGAGTGCCAGAGATCCTGAAGAAGAGCCTTCATAGCTGCTCAGTGAGAGGAGGAGAGGAGGTTTTTATCATCGGAAAGAACTTCCTCAAAGGAACCAAAGTTATTTTTCAGGAGAACATAGCAGGTGCTGTGACTTGTATCTCCCTTGTATCTCAATGTAATTTATGTGTATATGGATTTCTGCATGTAAACTTCTGGATGGAATAAAAGAATATTTGTTATCTTATTTTTAGATGATAATTCCTGGCAAGCTGAGGCAAAGATTGACATGGACCTTTTCCATCAGGTAAAGGCAACTGTATGATATATATATACATGTTAGTTTCTCCTTGAATAATATGACCTGCTTGCTTTCATTGACCATATTCTTCATGAGATTTTACTACATATGTGATTTCCCTTGTGGTTCTTTGTTTTCCAGAACCATTTGATAGTGACAGTCCCTCCGTTCCACAACCAGTCAATCACTTCTCCAGTTTCTGTGGGAATCTTTGTGATGACCAATGCTGGTAGATCACACGACGCACAGACTTTCACCTACACTCCAGAGTCAGGTAAAGTTACTACTTCAAGCACAAAGTCCACCTAGTTAAAACATTTCGGTCTGCATGAAAATATTCTCTTTGGAGTTCGGGTGTTTTCTCATATAGTCCCCTTTAAATGAATCATATTCATATATAATCCTCTTTAAACAAATCAAACTATAGTAAAAAAAAAAAAAAAAAAAAAAAAAAAAAAAAAGGGGGCAAAAA
>JAJHUR010000448.1:11273-48930 GCA_027495735.1 Lutjanus campechanus
AAAAAAGAAGAAGAAGAAGTGGGCCAATAGAGATGTGATCAAAATGTCAGTTCATTTGAAAGAGGACTTGGTTCTGTTTTTAGTCCACTTCAGCTCTGTCGGGATCTCAGTCCTCTTTTTGTTCACATTATATAAAGTATATATTTTTCTGGAGCAGTGGTGCCACACAGTACTGTACAGTTAAATGTAAAACAGGCATATTAAGAATTAGAGGAAAATGTTAGCATCTCTGTGCATTATAGACAGTTCCAGTATGACATGTTCTTTCTTTCATATCTGGAAAGGTGCAGTAGTTTCTTTCTTAGACCACACTACTCCTCTAGTCTTGCTAGCATTACCAGTGGCCATGGTTCTCGCCATCTGTCTTTTTTTAGCATCCCAGTGCAATAGTGTGTGACCTATCTACAGCAAACCTGGCTGAAATAGAATGGCAAAGGGTGAAAGGAACCTGGAGCACTGGAGTGTTCACATGTGCACAAAAACTGACTGTCATTTTGTTTGAGGGCTGAAAGGGACCAAGTGTGAAAACACCCTTAGAGACATCTTGTAAACAATTTAGTAAGGGGGCTAGATAAAGCTATATGACCATAGCTAACATGGTAATCAAATTTTTATGATACTGTGACCATATTACAGTATATGAGGTATAATGCTGCCTGCATTGGCCGTATAAATTAGCATCATGACCTTTTTTCAGTTACAGCAGATGCATTTAGTTGAAAGGTTCCAATATTGAAATACTATAAGTTATCAATAACTTATCACGGAAACTTAAATCACAAAGGACCATTGTCGAATGATGAACTGTCAAAATCGAGGTATGGACTTCAAATATACATAGCCTTCCAAATACTCAAAACTATCCTGTGTTTCCGATCTTACCTTCAGCTGACAACTCAAATGTCCGAACAATAAAAACAGAGGGACCCTCCCTGGTCAAGACATGTATATTTGATGGCCAGATCAAATCAATACCTTCTGAGCGAACTGACTGTGCTAATCAGCCCTCCAAACGGCTAGAGGACACGCCAATGGAAGTGTCCAGCAATCCACCACCCACAGAAGTCTTTAAGGTAAGACGCCATTCTTTCTCAAACAAAAAAAGGAATGAAAATATCTACTTCAGAATTGCAGTTGGTCCAAATTTTGTTTCCTCTCTTTTTTTTTAGCCCTCCCCTGACCCTCTTGTCTCAGTGCAGCAGACTCTGGAGCTCAACTCTAGTCCTCATCCAGGTGGAGAGTCCTTTCAGAGCCCAATGCCCCTACAACCCGAAGACGTGGAGCTTCCTCAGGCGCCCCCTGTTTTCCCAAGCCTTGAGTCTCTCAGCTCTATACAGAAGCAAGACATTGCCCCGCCAACCTCCTTCCCAGTGTCGGGAGACACTACAATCCCCCCTGTGACACCTGAAGTCCCTCAGCAGTTCCTCAGAGACCCTCAGGACAGCTTGCCTCCTGAGAGTTCCAGTAATAATGGAGGGGTTGTAGTCGTGGCCATGTCGCAGATAGCAACTCCACCTCAGCCCCAGCCACAACAGTCACAGGTTCCCCTGTTCCCACAGGAAGGGGTGGCCCAGTTGGAAAGGGCAGTGAGGGAGCTACAGGCTGGAGGTAACACCACACTCCAGCAGGTGTTGGAGGCGGCTGTAGCCCAGCAGCAGCTGAACTCTGTGCTGTACAGCCCCACACCCTCTGCAGACTCCCTTCAGCAGCACGTCCAGGAGAACATGAATAGCCTTAGATTGGGAACCACAGATAATTCACTATCGACACAGCAACAGCTGCAGATACAACAGCAACAGCAGCAGCAGCAGCAACAACAGCAGCAACAACAACAACAAATACAGCAACAGTTTCAACAGCACCAACAACTGCAGCAACAACAGCAAATGCTTGGCAACCTTCAGCATCAACAACAACAGCAACACTTACAGCAGCAACAGCAGCAAGTTCTTGGCACCATGCAGATCCAACAACAACTTATATTACAGCCACAAGACCAACAGCAACTGCAGCAGCAACAGCAGCAGCAAATCATGGAGAATATTCAACAGCAACAACAACAGTTGCAGCAAAATCAGCAACAGCAAGTCCTTAATAACATCCAACTTCAGGATCAGCAACAACAAAATCAAATACTTCAGCATCAGCTACAGCAGCAGCAGCAACAGCAGCAGCAAAATCAAGCACTGAGCAACTTACAACAACAGCAACAACAGCTGCAAGAGCAGCAGGTCTTGGAGAATTTACAGCAGCAGCTTCAGGCTGAGCTGCTTCAGCCCCAGATCCACTCCTCCCCCCAAGTACAACAGCCAGTGTCCCTCCTTCAGCAGGCTGGAGAACTGCTCACCATTCAGACCAACTTCCCAACACAGCCTCCGTCCCACACATCTCCCCCACAGCAGCTCTTTCAGTCGCCCAGGCCCCTGGCCGAGACCCAGGGCTCCCAGCAGCAGGTCCAGGCCGCCCTGCTCCAGAATACACTGACTGTTCTAACTGGTGGCAGTCTCAATTCTGAGCAACAGTCGACAGGTTCAGCCCTGTACCTGTCCCCAAATCCTCAGCCTCAGCAACAACAACAACAACAACAGCAGCAGCTGGCATTCATCTCTTCCATGGAGACGTCTAGTCAGCCCCAATCTGTCACAATGTTTCAGAACCAGCCCCAAACTCAGCTTTCCCAAATACAGAGCACCCCCATGGAGCAGCAACAGTCTCCACAGCAGAACCAACAACAGCCACCACAGCTCCCAATGGGCCAGCAGGGCTCTTTGTTCCAAAGTATCCCAAGCCACTCGCAGGCTAACCCTGTCCCCCAGAGCCAGCTTCCCCAACCCCAGCAGGCAGGTCTGCTCCTCTGTGCCACAGATCTAAACCCCCAGGCTATCCCCCCAGCTATTCTGTTCAGCACCCAGACCCAAGGCCCTTCCCCTATGGGGAGCATTAGTGTTGGAATCCCCCAGCCAGAGCCAGCAGAGCCCATGTCCTTCCAAGACCAGAGCTCGTCAAGCAGCAACTCGACAGCCACTGAGAACCAACAGCAGAGCCTGTTCCAGGAACAGCAGCCAATGCAAGTGGGCCCAAGTTCCAGCAGCATCCCAAGCAGTCAACCCGTGGAGCTGTTCTTACCACAGACATCTCTGTCCAGCCTGCAGAGCACTATTGGCTCGCAGGAGTTGAACAACCAGGCTCCCGCCCCTGGCACTACCATCTTTGTGGTTCAGGGTAGTGTGGGTGTGGTAGCCAACCCTGGCCAGCAGCCCCCAGAGCAGCTTTTCCAGACCACTGTGGGTGGGAATGTGGCTCCACAAGGACAGGCCAACCTGTTTGTGTTTGGCATCCAGAATGGTAAGATGATTTTAGTCTGTGTAGAATTCTTGGGTTGTACAAATATCAATTCCAAAATAGTTTGGATGCTGTATAAAACATAAGTAAAACAAGACTACAATGATTTGTAAATATTTTGACCCGTACTGCATTGAATTCAGTACATAGACAAGATATTTAATAATAATTCAAAATTTAAACTGCTAAAATGTATTTTAGCAAATATTTTGTAAATATAGGGTGTCCATAAAGTCTCTTTACAATTTAACAAATTTATTACAAAAGCAAACAAATAGATAAATCTGTGGAAATTATTACAAAATGAAAAGTAGATACTGATGGTTTTTTGCCTCATTTAATACACCTCTATATGGGCACCATTAGTTGCACGAAGCACATCAAGACGGTACTCGATTTCTTGCCATGTTTGCAGTAGCATAGCCTCATCAGTGGTGGCAATGGCATCAGTGATCTTTTGCACGAATTGACGGACGTGACGGTGGATGTCTTCCATACTTAATCCTGTAGTTTCGCTGAGTCTGCGTGTCCGATTTTGTTTCAGTAAACCACGATACACATTGTGCCTTTTCTTGAGGAGTAGCCATTTTTTAGGGGTTTATTTAACAGAACCTATTTCATCAACAGGGTACCTGAAATACACAAATGCAATGTGATTAAAAACTTTGATAACCACTGAGTACATAGAACAAATCTGATTAACATATCTCATCAATTGCTTTTGTAATACATTTTTTAAATTGTAAAGAGACTTTGTGGACACCCTATATATACACATAATGAATTTGATGCTTGCAACATTTCAGAAAAGTTGTTGTTCAGTAAGTTGTGAAATGCTCAAAAATACTAGTCTATCATTAAGAAAACACTCACAAAGCAGTTCAAATTGAGCCCAATTAATTGATTGATAAATTTGAACATTGTAAAAATAAGACATGTATTAAGTCGTTTGAAGCCATTGATTGCATTCTTCATTGACCAAATCATACTTTAAAAGCCTCTTAAATATGCGTCACTTTGCACTGTATGTTATGAACATTGCACATTATCTTACAAAAGACAACAATTCACTAAATGCTTCAACTTTTCAGACCAAACCGGTTCACAGCATCTGCGGGTTAACAACATTGTTTACACGGAGCTGACGTTAGCTGCCAGCCTGGCACACAGTGTGGCTAATGTTAGCAGTGCTAGCAGCCGCTCCCTGTTCTGCTGCAGGTTAATGTCTGTGTCTGTGCTGAATGGGATTACGCATTGGTCCTGTCGAGTGGTTGTATACCAGTTCATTCTGGCACAGCCTACATTCCTCCTTATTTGAATTTTCTACATGTATCCAAAAATACTGATACACCGCACTGGTTTTACAAGCTGTCATCTGTCCTACATTGCTGATAACAACATCTGGGGCAGAACCATCAGAGCATTCAAGCTGGGCAAGAGGGGCTGCTGCACCAGCTAGTGGTGGGCTGCTGCATTATATCTTAGGGGCAACAATTAACTGGCATTGTACATGACTAAAATATTGATTTATAGTTTAACCAACAAGTATTTCTGGTGCCGACTAGCAAGAGTGGCAATGTTTAATCATATAGTCGACTAATCGTGCACATCCCCTAATTAAGACTGTAACCTGCAAAGAGAAAGTCAACTATGAACAACATCCAGAAATGCTGTTGACTTCTCTGGGCCTGAGCTCATCTAAGTTGACTGACGCAAAGTGGAAAAGTGTGCTGTGGCCTGTCTAACTGTCACATTCTGTTAAGGCCCCAATAATGCTGAAAGGGACAATCAGGTTTTGGAGCAACATATGCTGCCATCCAAATGATGTCTTCTTCAGGGTTGCCCTTGCTTATTTCAGAAAGACAATGCCAAGCCACATTCTGCACGTGTTACAACAGCATGGCTTTGTATTAAAAGAGGTCGGGTACTAGCCTGGCCTGCCTGCTGTCCAGACCTGTCTACCATTGAAAATGTGTTGTGCATTATGAAGCAAAAAACACAACAAGAGGGGTCACAAGAGACCCCAGTGTGTTGAGCAACCGAAGTTGTATATAAAGAAAGAATGAGAACAAATTTCACTTTCAGTTCTCAAACACACATCAGTTTTAACATTATTTTGTCTTTGTACTGTATTCAGTTGAATATAGGTCAAAATATGTGCAAATCGTTGCTACTGCCAGTGTCTTCACCTACTGTTTAATTATAGTGATTATTTCCATTTTCTCCTCCTCCCAGATTCACCACAGCTGCTCAATTCCTCTGGACCCACCCTGCCAGCTCAGAGCCAGCCCCAGAACCCCAGTCACATGCAGCCTCTGTTGGACCAGCCCATGGCCCAAGCTGCTCCCACCATGCACAGCAGCTTACAGAATACCCTTCAGGCACAAATGCAGTCCAGCTTGGAGAACGCCATGCAGACCAGCCTACAGAACGCAATGCAGACAAACACACAAACACCTCTGCAGTCCATAGAAACAAGCCTGCCAACTCCAATGCAGACCAATCTACAGACACAGATACAGAGCAGCTTACAGAATCAATTGCAGGCATCAATATCTGCATCGTCCAACATGGATAAAATTGAGGACCTATTGGAAAGCCTACAGAAGCAGTGATAAATGTTTGGACCATGTGGGCACTAAGAAGAGCGAGTGATATGTAGCCGAAAGTTATACATCCTTACACCAACAAAGAGAATGGCAGCGCGTGGTGTTTTGTGCCAATTCCACAAAACTTCAGAAAATTTTAAACATTTAAGAATTAAATGCCCCCTTTTACCTAAAACCCAAATTATGAGCTCCCATGTAACTTGTTTTTATGGAATATTTATAATTATAGCCATCATACATCCATTGTCCTTGAATTGATGAATCCGCCTTTGTTATTACCCCTCTTGCAGGATCAGAGAGGCCTGTAATAACTGCTTTATCCATCAGTCTCAGAAATGCAGTGTTTTGTTTTGTGTTTTAAAAATGTGAGCCTAAGAGATGATGATGATAAAAAACCTACCAGGTTTGGTGGAAAAACTGGAAAGGGATAAAGAATGTTAGCGACAGGGAAATGGGAACGGGGGAATGTGATGGAGATGATTTTGTGAGAGCAGATAAAGCAGCCAGCCATGGAGAGAATAACAGATTGCACGTAAGTGTCAGATAAAGGCTGAATCTCATTTTGGAAGTGTGTAAACTCCAAGCCGTCACTTCACTCTGAGAGGCAGAGTCGGAGACGTGTTTTTGGCAGTGGAAATATGGGGAAGATTACCCGGCATAAAAACAGGGATTAAATAATGCTTCAAACACTCAAAATTTTAAATTTTCCATGAATGATGTAAGGTTTATTAAATCGTGCTTTTGCATGTGTCAACAATTTGACTAAAATCTACTCCAAGAGTAAAGACTATTAACTACATTTGTAGAATGTTTTGCCTCCATCATGTTTGCTGGTATGAATGAAGTCTGCACCTGAGCAGACTCAATCAGGAGGAGGAGAGTTAACAATTAAAGACTGTCAGTTTGCACCCAGGTGACAATAGTCATATGGCAGCTGTCGGTTATTTACACCCAGCCCCTTATTTTAGCTATGAAGAGCGACAGAACCTCTAAAGAGAATGGGAGGTTGTGATGAATGGGATAGGATTTTAGTCTGGTGTGAACCTATAAGTCAAAGTTGACTTTTAATTTTTAGACTTAGTTGGTGAGCATGGTTTATCTCTGCCATGCAAGTGTAAATAGCGCTATATACATCATGGGTGTAAATAGCTATTTGCACTGAGGGTGAAAATAGAATTTGGGGTGTGAATAGCGCCATTAAACACCTGGTGCAAATAGCACTGTTGGCTGCAGACACCTGGATGCCTGTCTGCTGTCTTCGGGTATATGCACCAGGGCTCAACAATAAGGATTGCCTGCTTGCCCAGGACAAGCAAAATTCCATTTCGGGCAAGTAAATCTGGCAACTCGGTTGCCTAACGGGGCGCATGGTGGAAAAAAAAAAAAGTACTATTAAAATATTTTGATAATCAGTTAATCCTTAGAGTATGTTTTCATGCAGCATGGTTGAAAAAACTGTTTTAAGCCACTAAAATGTGGAGATTTCCTGTTTGTTTTTATTTATTATCATATTAAACTGAATAACTTTTGGTTTTGGGCTAAGAAAACGAGATATTTAAAGGCATCACCTTAGACTTTAAAAAACTGCAGCCCCAGTTCAAACATAACAATTAAATTAAGGCTAGTCTGTCTTCTTATTTATTACCCATTAATAAAAGAATTTGTACAGGGGCAAGTAAAAAATTGAGTTTGGGCAAGTAGATTTCTTACCCACTTGCCTGACCTGGCAAGTGAAAAAAACTATACAAAACCTTTAATGCTGAACCCTGTACAGCCATTTTTAAATAGCCACCTTGGCTAGTCCACCTCGTGCAAATAGCAGTGTTGACTACTGACACTTGGGTGCTAATGGCATCTACGTAAATATTGTTAATCAACCAAAATGGTATTGTGGTATTGCCTGGGATTTCCCCATGTGCAGAAAGAGGAGGGACTGTTAAACACTCACAAATGAGATTCAACCTGGTGAAAAATGTGACTTGGCACCTCCCAGTGTTTTCATACATTCAGGCCTCATCACTGGGTTTGCAGAAGCTTTCTTGGTGAAATTTTAAGAAGCATTCAACTATGTGGTGTGTGTATCTTTTTTTTGTTTTTTTTTGTTTTGAAGAAGTTGGTAAACTTAACCAATTTAATGTGGATAGAAAGAAACTTTCCACACGTGAAAATGGAGTGTTGCGTGATTTTATAAACATTTTATCTCAAGCACTTTATAACCTCTAGCTAATCCTTATATCCGTCCACAGCTCTCTACTGACCCAGCTGAATTTGTACATGGAAAACGTCCAGTTTAAAAAACAAGAAAAAAAGAGAAAAAAGCAGTTGTCTTTGTAAAAGGTAAATACATCTTAACCAAGCATTTTTACATTTTGTCATGTCTGAATATTTTTGAGGTCTAGGACAACTTTGTATAGAGTGTCTGCTCACTGTTGAATTCCTCTTTGTATTCAGTCTCAGTGGTCCAGTCAAGTCTGTCAAAAAAGAAAACAGCCATTCCCACAAAAGCATTGTCATATTTCAGTGTTGGAGTGGTAAGTAGGCCTTTGTGTTTTACACACTGACAAAACACCTAAAATACTGATTCATTAGTTTGTGATTCATTGAAATGAAGGATTTTCATCGTATTGCTATTTGTACTATTTACTGTTCAGTCTGTCACTTGAGACTGTTTTACCTTGTGTTGTGTTAAATATTTAAGTTTTTGTCTCAGTGTTGGTACCGTGTACAGGCTGGCGCCATGTGAAGTTGGCATCCAGTACCCGTCCCTTGTGTTGTGAACAGGGGCTCACTGGTAAATGAAATCTCTGTTACATAGAGGCCGCCATTTTGATTCTATCTATGGTGCTATGTACAGGAGTGATGGGCACTTCTGATGTGATGTTAATAGATAACAGTTTATACTTATATTATCAATAGCACTGACATTATTTGTTAGTTTTTGAAGCAGAGTTGAGTCTAGAGAGCTGGCTGTTGTTGTGGGGTCAGACTGGAGTGCACCCAGGCATACCAAAGCTCCTGTTGTGAATCGCCGTCATCTTGTCTCATACTTGTCCTTGCAAATGCCCTCATAATGTTTACTCGTTTGTACTTACTCATTTAAATTATGCAGCTCTTACATGGATAGCAACTCAGCATGTTGTTTTGTTCAACATTTATAAAAAGGTATGTAAAGGTACTTTGTTTCATGGATCAGTTAATCTCTCATTAACATTTCCACCCATTTGATACTTTACATTTGTCATTACATTACTCTATATTTTTTGATGCAAAATAACACTGCTGTACTTTCCATATCTACAACAGTAGCCAATTTGGCATTATCAAAAAAGCCAATTTTTGAGAATAATTCAAATGTTAGAATAGCATTGCTCACATATGCATTTGTTTACATTTTCATAGTCATACTATTTTGTCCTGCGGCTGTTAGTGATCCATTTTAAAGTAACTTATCTTTTTTAGAATTTTGTATCCATGTATCAAAATGTAGAGTATTTTTGTAAAACTAAACTTTTTTGGTTTATGCTCATAGCACAGAATATCATTGCTGGTATGTTTTCCTGACATGAAGTGCAGGTTTATTGTGAAGTGTATGACTGAAAATTAGAAATGTACTTAAGAGGACATCAAGCAAAATATGTTAGAACTGAATTCTACTGTTTTAACATTGACTTTACCCAACCTGTATAACATAATACATGGGCTAGGTTTCTTGTGTGTGTTTTTACTTTTTTTTTTTTTTATGTCATGCATCTCAAATGGCACTTTGACTCATCCATTAACTGTAGGTCAGGTTAGAGCGCAGTAGTGATGTTTCCAAGCATTCCATTCCTCTTGGGTAGGGGAGTTTAAGAGCACATGATGTTTGCGGAAGACGTGCGGAACAGTAATGCCTCTTAAAGCCATACCAACACAGAAAGCCAACCTGTGACTTCAGTTTCATGAATGTAAGTTTTACCTCATGGTGTGGACATAGAGCTTGCTCTACATCTAACATCGGACCAATTACAGTTTTAGAGAACATATATTTTGAGGCAGAGGGGATGGGTGGGGTTGGCACCAAATGTCATTTGTATCACTGTACATTTGTCAGATTGTTTTGTCTTGGATTGTGGTGTAATTTCATGTTTTCACGTCCAGTCGTTTTTAATTTTGAGCAATCCAGGATGCTCAGTCTGACTCTTCGAATAGCCACTTCCACATGAAAAGAACCATGTGAAACATGAATTTAATGGTGGTGAAGATAGCACACAAATCTTTACACGATATCGGTTTTGTCCTTCAGTCATGTAAATGAATATCCATGTATATTTAAATGTGAAATATACTGCAGGGGTATCTTGAATTTCAATTGTGATGCTTTCAACAGAACTTTGTGTGCCTTGATAACTTAACTGTTACTCTGCTGTGTTTACTGGTGTCCCTTTTGTGTCACTGCTATTTGGCTCCATGTCCTTTTTATTCTCTAGGACTGTTTAACATCAGGACACTTTAAAGTGATTGAATTTTTATTTCTAAACACAAGCATAACCATAGCCCATACTGATATATATTTTTAAACATTTTCTCCTTCGAAATCCATTGCAAGATATCAGAGTGAGTACTCTCAACATATTATTGTGCAGCTTCACCAGTGAATTGTCATCTTTGTTATTTTCTGTTGAAAATGTTTTTTGTTTTTTTTTGTTCATGCCTCATGAGATTTGTACATGTGAGGTAAAAGGGACGAGACAGTGGAGATTGTTTTATGGAGAGCTTTCTTGTGTTGATGTGCTTGTCAACATTACTATTGTTGCTGTGAAATGCTTGATCAAAAGGAGCAACCATGATAAATTAACTGTTAATTGCCAATAGTGTGAGCTGTATCTTGTGTGTAATCAGTTTGCTCACGTTTCCTAGTTCGCTTTCTATTTCACATTCTCCCAACAGTTCTGTTGTATCCGTTCTGTGTAGCTTGAGCTTTAGTATCTAGCCTTAAGACCCTGCAGTTGGGATAAAGGTCAACCCCAGTGTGTTATCATACATCTGAACTATTATTAACATGTACTTTGCCTTGGTCTGGACATTTGTATACTCTTCTGTTTATATCTGTAATCCTGCTGCTACATTAAATGAATTAATAAAAACACCAGTGTCTCGATTTTTCCTCTACATTTAGAATGCACTAGTTTATTAAAAAGCTCTGAACTATATTTATATTAATCTCTTAAACACTGCATGTAAGTTAAAGGAATAGTTTGAATATTTGAAGTGGGGCTGTATATCAACAGTGTATTATTTGCAGTAAATAGTGTTTTGCATGCCCCCCCTCATTTTGGTTAGGCAGAGAGGAGCACCAGCAAGACAGCAAAGCAATGTACCACTGTGGACAGGGTCAGCAAAAAAAGTATTTTAGCCAATTAAAAAAAAGGTTCACCTAAAGAAATTCAATGTCAGTTTAAGTGTTAACTACATTTGTAATACAGTATTTTCATCACTGTGGCCTTTTCTGATGACATGAGTCAAATATTGCTCTCTCCAAACCAACCAAACTGCTGATCTACTGCTGCTTCAATCTGTTTGCTTGTGTTATTGTATGACTTTGGTGAATCTGAACTATCCTTTTAAAATGCAGAAGGCACACAACAGCACAAACAAACCAATCAAGGTAGCAGTAGGACAGCAACTGCAAGGTAAAATTACTGATTTTGTCTATGGAGCCTGGTTGGTTTGGAGAGCAATTTTTGGCTTATACAACAGTTTCCTGTAAGAAAAGGCTGTCTGGCAGGGTGAAAATATTCTAAATTTGGCATACACTTAAGCTGATGTTGTTTATTATTTTTTAAAGTGGTTAAGTGGTCTTAGTGCATTGCTTGGCTTATATGCTGCTGTTCCTCTCTGCTTCTCCTAACTGGAGCCATGCTGACCAGCATCTACTGTAGCTGATATACTGACTAATGATACATACCTAATACAACCCCACTTCAAATAATTAGAACTATCCCTGGATGTTTAACATTGCACTCTTATCCTCACAATCAATGCAGTCAATGAATACACTTCAGTTACATAACAAATATGGCTTTGGGTATTTTGTATTGGCTCAAGTGCATTACTAACATCTGTGAAGCAGCTGGTCATAGTTTACTTATTCTTCTGTGTAAAATCTGTTGGAAGACGGATAACGGATCGTCAGAGTCAAAACCAACATCAAACTCAGGTTTTTTCTTGAGAGCGAGTGTAGCGACCAGTATGGCCAACATAGCAGTCAGTCCCCAGATGTGATACTGGCTTTCTGAGTCAGGGTCCACAAAATGAAACGAGTGTAGCAGCCCCACCGTCCCAGCGGCACCGTGGGCAGCACAGTGGTCCTTCTCACTTATAAAGAAGTCCAGAGGGACTGGGAACACGGCACTGACTTCAGCCGGGTTTGGACAGGGACAAAATGACTCCTCGATGAAGCCAACCACCGGGGTCACCAGCAGACCACTCTGTTAAAAGATAAGATGAGAGGAAGTAAAGTGTGAGAAAGAGATGGACCCAAAGCAGCTGATGCACTGAAAGGGAAGAATTATTTTTTTCTGTTGTACCTTATTGATGACAGGAACAAGTTTACAAACCACCTGAACCTCATCAGGTGGTAGACCAATCTCTTCCTCTGCTTCTCTTAAAGCTGTGTCCACATCATCTCTGTCAGTGGGGTCTCTCTTCCCTCCAGGGAAACACACCTCACCAGCACTGGTCCTGAGCTACAGACACACAAGTCAGTCAAAAGTTAAGTTAGTTTACAAATATACACAGAAATGTATATTATACAGGTGGTCTACATATATCAGCAAGATCTAAGACCTTAATTCTTTTTAATTCCACTGCTTAATTAAATTTTGCAATAAAACTTAACTTACAATGTGAAAGGCATACTCTTCAAAGTAAGTTCATATATTCATATAAGTAAGCCAAAATGACAATAACTGGTTGAGTTAGAAAACATTTGTCTAAATAAGTTATAGGTAGATGTCATCCTGTCTCACTTAGCCTGTTGATTTTTCCAAAGTTTGAATGTGCAAGCATTTTGAACTCGGAGTGAATTGTAGACCATGCTTACAACATTAAATAAATACATATTTAAGACCTTCAAAAATAGAATTTAAGACGAATTAATACATTTAATGGTACAGTTCATCCAATAATGAAAATTCAGTCATTATCTACTCACCCTCATGCTGATTGAAGGTCAGGTTTGTTTTAGTCCACAAAACACAGCTGGAGTTTCAGGGGAAAACACGGTTGCAGAATCTCCCAAACAATGAAAGTGAATGATGACCAGTTTTCAAATGTGAAAAAAACATTAACATAAAATGCTGGCATACTGCTTGTCTGGCATAATCCAAGTCTCCTAAAGTCCTGACATGCCGGTTGCACACCATCACAACACACACACACACACAGTTTGCCTATGCACGTGAACGTGCTAAGGCCAAACTAAGGACCTACAGTGAAGAGTCAGGCTAAAAAACATGATGTAAATAACTTTTTTTTTTTTAGTGAACCTGGTATGTTGGGGCTTTAGGAGACTTGGATTACACCGGACGAACAGTATGGAGGCATTTTATGCTTTTACTCTGTTGTGTTTTTTATATTTGAAAATTGGTCACTATTCACTTTCATTGTTTGGAAGATTCTGCAACAGTTTCCCAGTGAAACTCCAGCTGTGTTTTGTGGACTAAAAAACAAAACCCAATCTTCAATCGGCATGAGGGTGAGTAGATAATTCATTTCTGGGTGAACTCACCCTTTAAGGCCATTTTTAAATTAATTGTGAATTTAAGACATTTTATGAACTACCCAGTTATCCGTCATGCAACTGACATCCTTTGAGGTTACCTCTTTTGAGCGCAGGGTCATCAGAGTGTGCAGCTTTCCATTCTTCACATACAGTGGGATCAGCACTGAGGCTTTGGGCAGCACCGGTAGATCGGAGAACTTGTTTCCAATGTCAAACTGCTTTAAAATGGCTATCGTCTTCTCTTTAATGTGCATGGTAGCTGTTCAGTTTTGATGCATTAAAGTAGAAGACACAAAAAAACACACGTGCATTTAACAGACATAAGTTAAGTATATAATCCAACTGGAAGCCAACCTATTTCCTGCCAGTAAAAGATAGCCGTTTCCATAATAAAACTGGATTTTCAGTTCCGACAAAGTTTTACATACTCAACCAATTTCCTTTAATTACAAAGTACAAAGGTGTACAGAGCTGGGGCTGTCGGAGCCGTCCGGCGTATTTTACGTCACAAGGTGAAACGATAAACTCGTGTCTAGAGGGGAACCCAAGATTTGCGGAAGATCTCGCGAGAGTGATTATTTTAACCCCAAAATCTTATCTTTTACAAACGCTAACCAAGTGTTTTTTATCCTAAAATCTACCCAGATGTTAACCCCTGTCTGATCAAATAATACAATATGCTTAGTTGCAATGTACACAATACCACGTATAAATATCGCGAGAGTGACTCAAATCTTGGGTTCCCTTCTAGACCACACTAACCCTTAGCACAAAGCTAGCCCTAATGTTAGCAGTACATGGTAACTGGGATGTGTCAACCTCGCTCCGGTCAAGATATGATGCATCAGATGTGGCATCATGTTCTTTATTGTGCGTTAATTGCTAAAATAGTTAGCGTTAATTTCTTCGACGTCTTGGCTACCGTTTCACCGTAAGCGACTAACTTCCTAGATCAGTTAGCTGGTCGTGTCTAGAAAGGAACTCTAGATTTGTGAAATCTCGCGACAATATAGTCATAAATTTGCTTCTCAAATAAAATGGAAATGCATAGGTTATTACATGACAGGAAATTGAAAATTTTTTGAATATGGCTATGCTAGTTTAACATTATAAAAGGTGCATTAGGAAAAAAAATACAGGATTCCATGTTTCAACCTGGTTTAAACGGGATTTTTGTATTGCTGTAAACAGGTCCTTGATGAAAACATCTGATAGGAAATAAAACATACAGTACATTCCAAGTCAGTCATTTTATGGCATAATGAGAGGGTATATGCGTAAGTCAAAAAAAGAAACATTTACAAAAGGCTACTTAAAATTTGACTGACAGCAACATAAAGCAGTAGCCTGAGATGCGTGACTTGATGAGCCTGGACAAATAGACATTTTTCAATCTCCAAGGTAAAACTGCAATTTACAGATAATCTATACACATAAAAGAAATAAATTAAAATGTAACAACCAAAGTAGTCGTAATATACATAATTGATCCCATGTATTCAATAGAGGGGAAATTAAATCTTCTTCTTTAAGTTATTTACAACCCACAAGTCACTGTTGTGGATTCATATGTAGAAAAATAAATAAGATTCAAAACACAGCAAAGCTAAGGAGGGTCATCACAGTGGTCCTAGTCTTCATTGATTCAGTCATCGTCTCTGCAGCACTTCATCTGCTCACACTTTATACTTCTCCTTGGCTTGATCATTCAGTATACAGATGTGCTGTGAACAATAAAATAAACCAGGGGACAGTGAATTCATGTTTAACACATCTCTATTTTCCAGGAATAAGATTTTCAGTTTACAGCTCGTACATAGATTCCTTTCAGGGCTGTAGATATGTAGACACTGAGAACACGTATTGTTATCTAGAAATCTGACATTTCTAACAAGTAGCAGAGATCTTTACCATAAATTTCTGTACTATACTTTTCTATACATTACACACATAGACTTAATGGATTTTAAAGGAGATATTTTGACTCAATGTGTTTAAATGAAGAAAAACATAATTTAATGCGAATAAAGTAAGCATTTTGCACTTCTCCACCTGAATATGCTTTTTTCACGACAGACATTTTAACATGTAGCCACAGGAAAAGATCTGGTGTTACTAATAACATAAACAATGGCTCTGGTCTATTCAAGTGTCCCAGTAAGCCGCAGCAGTGTCCCAGTAAGCCAGCATGCACAATACCAGCACCGTGAAACTGAAGCACCTTTCTAATTCTGCCATTGTTAATTTTATCGTTTCCACCTGTGCTTTTGTTACTTGTCACATTTGAATTTATCCTCTGTGAAAAATGCCCAATATATTCTTGGGAGTGTGGAGAAGGCTATCATATAAATAAATAAATAAATAAATAAATAAATAAATACACACAGACACACACACACAGACAGACATATGTATTGTTATATATACATAATGTCAATCCTTCATATCTCTAATGTGCAATCATCCTGTGCAATATATTGTATATGTATCATTGCATGCAAAACATATCTATTTATACTGTGAAACAATCGTGAATTTGCTGCTTGTGTAACCAAATCTCTGTATCTCTGTGCAATTATCCATTTTAAAAGACAATATTATAATAACAGATAGAATTTTCTATTAGCATAATGCTACACATCATGTACAACATGTGCAATTATCTTGTAGTTATTCATATATCTGTATAATTGAAAGGTTTATATAGTACATATAGTTTTTTAAACATTTTTTATGATTATTGTTAATTTTATTTGTTTTGGGTTTTTTTTAAATATCACTAATTATTTTTCTGCCTGTACTTTCAATCCTTGAGTTGCAGTAATGAATTAATTTCTCTAGTGTGGGATCAATAAATTTGATCTTATCTTAAAATGTAAATAATAACAAAAACATTACCCAAAATTTAATCTAACACCCATCTGTCATCACATTAACAATTACCTGTCAAATGTAAATGCTACAAAACACGAGCCACGTCCCCATTCTATGTTACACGCCAACTTGTTTGCAGGTCTTTGCATATGAAATGTATTCACTCTACAAAATATAAAATATACCAAAAAGACAGTATTCATAATACCAAAAAATGTTTCAGCCAGCAATTAATGTACACTATTCTTGCACAATTCAAAAAGGAAATGGGGGAACTAGTCACAGAACCAAGATACTGAAATAATTTCGGATGGCGGTGATACACATTTAGGAAGGTTTTAAAAATATCCAGGTCTGTCCAGATTCATATAATATATGTAATGAAGACTTTGAACAAATTTAATCAAAGTTATTAAGTGTATTTTTTTGGCAAAATGTAAGTTACACTATATTACCATGCATGATTCCAGTGAGAAACATGATGCCTTCACTTACAGACAATTTATACAAGTACAGAGGACTGATAGAGAGCTGAACATTAAAATGTCACATGGCTGTCGCCAGCACGGAGGCATAAAAAAAAAAATTTAAATACTCGGAAATAGATTTTAATTCTCTTTGTGTAACTTGCAGTTTCGAGGTCACAGTTTGATTTATATACATGATGCATGTGTTGCATAATGTCCTGTTTGTATTCTGCAACAACAGTATCCAATGAGAATCAGTATACTGTACTGCACACAATGAAAATGTAGCATGTAATTGGAAGACAGATGGTCTTATAAACTTACACTGAGATCTCTGAAGTACTCATTGTAGTCCAAAGCGTAACCCACCAGAAAGGCATCAGGCACCTCAAAACCGATGTCTGAAATAAATACATAGACAGCACCAATGTGTCATTTAAAGAAACCAAACAACTACTTTTAAGTGCAGAGGAAGTAAAACTGTCAGGCTGATCTAAATTGACTCCTGCAAACATTTACTGTCATCAGAGCCTCTGTCGTGACGTTGCTCCTTTACAGTCTGCGTGAGGCTGTGTTTAAGCTGTAAGTGCTGTCTGTATAGTGGAAAGTCAAAACGCTTACAGTAACAGCTGTCCTTGAGGGACAATCTTAAAGAGATTATCCAACTCAAACCTAAAAGCATTACATAACCAGAGACAGTGTGAGCAGGGGGTTATCAGGCGTGCGTTAGTGCGTAAGTGCCAGGCTCGGCTACATTTAGAGTAGATATTCCTGAAATTAAATGTTAATCCTGCATGGAAAACACAGCTTTATTAAATAACAGCTCAGCAGCCCATCAAAGAACCAGACACAGTCTGAGTGACTGGCATGAAATGAGCACTACCGTACATAACTACACTACATGTCTTTTGTGTGAAGTGAGTAAAGACGTGCTCACAGTCTGGTCTGTACCCTGAACTCCTCGGGGTCCTCTTCACCAGAAGGCTGGAATGATAAAAGAGGAAAATACAGTATATATGAAACAAAAGAGAAATCACCATGCCAAAGAGAAAGAACAGTTGCAACTGCAACCTTTTCAATGCAGGTTCTAATTCTGGTGAATGGTACAGGCTGTCTTGGTATACCTACACAATACCTTCGCCAAAACAAATAACCATTCACGATTACCCTGTTTGTGTGAAGCATCTTTTTAATGCATAGATGCTATTTTAAAAGAGGCTAAGTGATGCCAGTGAATGAAGGTCCACTATCTGAAAGTTCAATTCACAGAAACAAAGAAAAAAAAAAAACTAATTTAGCAAGATCTGAGATAATTCTGAAGAACTGCACATATTGTTTCTGGAGACAGAACGGTGGTACAGTGGTTAACGTTCTACAGTCCAAAGACATGCAGGTTAGGTTAACTGGTGACTCTAATAAGCTGTTAAATCTAATGGAAGGATCAATACAATTTCTAGAAAAATTACAGGCAATTTTTTTAAATAAACTCAACACATGTATCACTTTTCAGAAACTATGTTTATAACAGTCTCAGGTAATTATTATTGCAGCCGTGGAATTTCAGTATTTTTTTTGTTTCAACTTTCAAGTAAATTACAATATACAATGATAAAAAATAAAGGACACTGAAGCAAACTGCTGAACTTCTTGTTAATTTTTGTTTTATATACTTCAATACAGTCAATAAAGTGAAAAGGTGTTATTGTATAATGAAATACTCACTTGTATGAAAAATCATTCAAACAATATAACTACTTATGTAACAACAGGGAGCTGCTGTTATTGTTTTTTTGGTCAGTGTGAAGCATGAACAACATTTGCTTACTGAGTGAGAACTGTTGCTTGTCTTATGGTTGTTTATTCTGAGACATGTATGAAGTGTTTTGGTGGTTTGAGTGAGTTTTTGAGGTGAGGTTAACCGTTTGGCCAAGATGCATGTTGGTAATGCAGACTATCAAAAATCTGGCATCAGTCTTGACCAATGCCTGTTAGCAATTGGGAAAAAAAACTATATAATGGCTAATAGAAACATCTGCAAATTGTCCTGATCAAGAGACACAAATATAAGTCATTGATGCTTTAAGCACCACAAATATGATTATATGCAGTTATGTTGTTTTGGGGTGGCAGCAGAAATGTCAGCGGCAGATATCACAAGACTTCAGAAGGAACAGGAAGTATCTGTATGGCTTGATACCACTGTGGCAAAGTGGGAAAATGCCGTAGTGTGTGTGGGCGTGTGGGGCCCTTTAAGTCAGAATTGTATTTAAATAGGTAGGTCAGTTGTTACTCACAAGGGAAGCTTGCCAGGAGACATCTTGGCGATAAATTAATACATGGCTGAGAACAAATCAATAGGAATAAATTTACCCATATACAGTAGATCAAACAAATATGTCTTATCTTTTATACAAGCATCAGAAGAAACCCACATTGCTTCAGCACATTTCCGGTTTCAACCAGCTTTCAGGAATACTTCAGAGAATGGCCTCTACCTCCACAGTGCAGTTAATAGTGCGGCAGATTAACTCTTAAGCTGCTCCCTCCCTCCCTCCATCACATTACATCTCTAATACAGTCCTAAAGGAGAGCGTGCATTAGCTAAGAGCACTGTTATATTCATGCACTCTCTCTGGTGACACAGCAGCCAGTTATAGTGGAGGTCTATAATTCAGTTTCCAGGACTGTAAACTGTATCTGATGGTGCCTACCTTACAACTTTAACCATCTTGGGATTACATTCATTCAGCAGAGAGAGTAGCGTCTGCATCGTCCTTCCCGTCTCCACAATGTCCTTTTTATAACACAGGAAACATGAAGTGGTCAAAATACAGTTGAGACATAAAGAAAAAGGAAACAATAATATGACATTTATACAACTCATGACTTTGATGTTTTACATCCAATTAGTTTTACTATAAAAATATGTCTGTTATTTATTTTTTTTAAAAGATGAACTAACTGAATAAATACTCATGCAATATTAAAATTACAGCCAGACAGATTTATCTGTCGCACGATATTGTTTTTTTTTTTTATTTAGACCAGTGAAAGTTTACCATTTCTGCGCCCTGATGTCATTTTTGATTTTCTATATATATATAAATAAAGAATATCAGTCAATATATCAATATTGGAATTATTTTTCTCCCCATTATCAGTATGAGCTTTATGACAATACATACTGTGAGAATATTTAAATCATAAATTTAAGGTATTTATATCAATGTGATCAAAAAACTGATGTATGGCAATACTGGACCGGATTGAAATGAAGATTTTCCACATTATTGTTATGAAGCACCTTAATCTGTCGGGTATTTAATTTGCTGAATTAAACAAATAGTTATCTATTAAACAGTTTCTCAAATGAATTCCAAAAAATATATCACTGCGGCCCCAAAATATCATGATATATATAGTGATATCTAGGGCTCATTTTTTGGGCCAATAACGTTATTAGACTTAAATTAAATAAAAGGATAAAATATATATGTACATAAAATGCTGCCTCCAAAACTAAACAATGAATTAATAAATTAAATACATAAATTAATTAATTAAAGTTTTCCTATCTGCACATAATAAATAAGCTTACTGATATATCTGTAGGTGTCTACTGATAACACTATACATTTACATTAGCTGATATTATACACATCACCCAAACATAATACAGAATAACACACAAAAAAAGTCTTACCTCAACAATCAAAACGTTCTGTAGAAAAAAAAATGAAAGCACATTGGATGATGTATACAGTTATACAAGGCTGTGTAGTTGAAATATTTGTGCCTGACAAACACCGCAGACTAACCTTGCCTGAGAGGTTGGACAGCTCATCCCCTCCGATGACTTTCACACTGTTCGTTGACTTGTCATTCTAGAGGACACACAGAGGAGACGGCATTATTCGTCTCAGTGCGGTCCATTTCAGTTTGGATTAACTTGGTCTAATTTGTGGTAGAATCTCAAGCAAAATCCTCACCACAACTCTACATTACTCTTTTTTTTAAATGTCTGTACAGTGCACCCACAACCTCCGCACTTCGAACACCGCAGTGACTGCACTTGTGTGTTTTGCCAACCCCATATCACACACCGCTCATCAGCACAAGCATTTCCTGGAAGTGAATTGAGAAAAGACAGCTTACTTACACAGTAGCTCTTCACCCTAATGAAATCCACCGTCAGCGGGACTGATTTATCGCTGTTCTGGTTCAGTGCTTTGATGTAGTCCAGGAGGTCTGCGAAGAACTTGTAGCCCCCTTTCAACACACACAGAGCTACGATGTGGTGTCCCCCCATGTCCCGGATTATGTCCCGGGCCAGACGCTCTGTCCTGTTCAAGACAAGAGGGACACACAAGGCAGGAAGAGAAAGGAGAGAGATGCATCATAAACTACAGAGATGTTAGTGATCAATGATTGAAAATGTATTAACTGATAGAACTCTACAAATGCTGGATTTTGAGGGCCAATGCTGATACTAGGGAGTAAAAAATTCTGATAGTTATATCATCTGATATTCTCTATTTATATATATAAAATCTGATATGACATCAAGGCACTGACACAGTAAACTTTCACTTGTATTTCTAATAATTATATATATTAACTATAAACAAAGCTTTAGAGCACTAAGCAAAGAAAATGTATTATTTAAAAAAAAACATAAATAGAACAACTTGATTAAAGAAAAAGGATCAAATGTACATAAAATGCTGGCTCTGTTAACAGCCAACATATTATCATTTCTCCGGAGCTCACTGGTTTTCTTACAGTTTGGTTTGATCAGTGATATTAGTACAGAAATGGCAGCAATAAAGCCCCATTTGACATTTGTTGTGTTTGGCAGTGCCATTAAGGACAGGACAGGAGCAGCCATTTTAAGCTAGAGCCTATACTGTTTTATAATTCTGTTTGTTTTAAGTGTTAGTGCATCATGAATTATGTAAAGGCATACTATGCAAGATTTTTCCAAAAAGCAATGCAGGGACACAGACAAAAATAATCCCTCTCAATCATCTCCCACAACCCACCAGAAGAGTGTGATGGCGCCTGCATCCGCAGAGACCTTGCAGATATTTTGCTGCGTTCAGGGCGTTTTACCAACTCAAAACATCAATATTTGACTTCCCGGGAATAAGCCTCAATAATGAATGATCTCCGACAAATCCTGCATATTCTACTTTTCAATAAAACTTGTTTCTGTGTTCAGTTGTAACTTAAGAAAAATGTACAAAATTTGCAACCCTAGTAAAGTGCAGTGCACTGGTGAATGCAGTTCTTACGGGCAGGGAGGCGATCCTTTACATGATATTGCACTTAGGCATAATTGCTTAGAATCCATCTTATAGCGCTGCACTGGATATTTAACCCTTAATCTCCCAAATCCACATTCAAATGCGCATCAGGATGTGGGCTGCAGTGATACTTCAAACAAATGCAGTATACTAATCCTGGAAGAGCCGCAATGATTGGCCGATTAATTGATTAGTTCTCAACTATTAAATTAATCACCAACTATTTTGATTTTATTGATAAATTGTTCTTAAATGTGAATATTTTCAGGTTTCTTTACTCCCCTGTGACAGTAAACTGAGTATCTTTGGGTTGTCGACCAAACAAGACAACAAGATATTTTTCACCATTTTATGCACTAGGGGTGAAACAATTACAGTCTCACAATAAATCAGACAAGATAAAATTCCAGACAATTAGTCTTACCATTTCAAATTTTAATTATCGTTACAACCATGTTTGATTACCGTGCTTTGAAGAACTCACAGTAATTACTGTCCAGCATTAACCTTGGTTGGCAACAACTCTCCCAGTGTGGGTTTTGCATCAATGAAAACGCTTGAAGCAATTTCAAATTGTTGAGAGGTTTTCAGCACAAAACTTGGCAAAGTTATTTCAGTGTGTGTATCAGTTCTTTTTGAACATTTCAGCATGTTTTAACAATATGGCGATAATACTTCTAACAGCAATAATTTTAGTCACTATAATCATGATTAAATTTCCATACCATTTCATGACTTAAAGAGAGAAGTGTCACAAGCAACACAGATGTAATTAATTTTAAATTAACTGCATGGTGCTGACCAATCAGAAATGCTGTTAAAACTTCCGCGTGTGAAAAGGCTTAAATAAAATGAAGCCACAGTACAACTGAGTCATGTTGTGGTCTGTGTACTCTTTCCTTTAGGGGAGCTGCATGATGTTTTTTAGATGGCTAGATTAAGCAAATTGTCTCTATTAACAGGTTTTAATATATAAAAGGTATTATTATCAGCTTTGTTGTTTAAGAGATGTATCAGCAGATACTCAAGATTGCCGTATCAATATTGGGCATGAAAGTTGCAGCTCTACCTCCAAAACCCACATTCAAATGCACACCAGGCTGTGGACAACAGTGATTTGCCAAACAAATGCAGTGCACTAATCCCAGCACAAACCAGAGTGAATGTGTGTGTGTCAGAGACAGTGAAGTAGAAAGAGCCAGAGAGTGAGTGTGTCAGATGACTTGACAGAAACATTATGAATAATTTCTCCAGTGTTTGCTGCTGCTGCTGTTGATTTGTCTACCTGTCCATGATGAGTCCATGGGGGATGATCACCTTGTCCAAATCGTTCTCATAATGTCTGGGGACACAGAAAAGGTCCAGCTCGTGGCCCTTCTCATCATCTGCGATCTGGAACAAGAAGAAGCCATCTCTACACAGTTGGCACTGACACATAACGTCCGCCAAAGACGCCTGTAATCACAGTGAAGCCATCCTCGCCTCTGGCAAAAACACTGAGGAGCTTCTCAACCACCTGTTTATACTCGCACACACACACATTTAAGTGGTAAACAGAGATCAAACACTAATTGGGAAGCCTGTGCCACCTGCCGTCCATCTAAACAGGCCTACATTATGCGCACAACCACACCCTGACAAGTGAACAAGTTACCAACAATGCCAAACAAAGCAGTTTAAAGCCTCACCTCTAAATACGAAGCCATGTTAGCAGCGTCAGTCCGTCCTATTCAGTCGCAGTGAAATGTCTGAGGAGTCATGCTCAGGTCCTGAGAGACAGAGAGGAGAGAGGAGAGGAGGGTTTGTTGACTGGAGGAGGCACCAGCTGCTCTCTTCGCTTCTTCTTCTTCTTCAGCTGCTGCTGCTGCTGCTGCTGCACATGCGATGCTCCTCTCTCTGCCTGCCGGGCTGCTTTAAGCTCTTTACGTCAGAATCCAGTTTACCTTCCCAATAATCTGATTTGCCCGACACAACCTGGGCTTAAAATGGTTACTACAACCGGGCTACTACTGCATGTTTTGGTGACTGTGGCTGCAGCAGCAGCGATGTAGCTGTGAGCTGAAGCTGCAGATGACGCAGTTTTAAAAATATAACGGCTGACAGTCACGCCTCTCCTCCTCAGTAAGAGCACCACACTGCTCCCTGCGTGTGGTTACACTGCATCTGTCCTCTGCACTGAGTTCATAACTGGGGGAGACCGGGACCATGTATAACATGTTTCACATTTATCTTCATAAGTCACACTAACTGAAGTGCACTTGTCATCTTTTGATATAAGAAATACAGAAATGGGCAATATTCATGGAAAGTCATTTTAGTCAATATTGAATGAATGAATGAATAAATAAATAAATAAATAAATAAATAAATAAATAAATAAATAAATAAGGCTATGAAATGAATGAATGAATGAATGAATGAATGGGTTTTTATTCATAATTCCACATTCATTTATTTCAGGGTACTTTTATTTCCTAATACCATATTTATTTATTTCCCTGCTTTTTAATTTCAAATCCTTATATGCAAATGAAGGGTGTGGTTACCTCACAGATTCAGACCAAAGCAACAGCAAACAGATCTATTTTATTAGACTCAAATATCAGGTGCATTTGAGATTAGCCAGGCCTGCACAAAATCGATCACCGGCGATCGCCGCACGGTGCATACCGGTTAAATTTGTGTCTGTGTTTGTTAAAATTGTCAAAATTAAGATCTGTGCCAGTCAGTTCATCAATCAGGTGACAGGCAGGCGCTTGCAGTTGGTGGAGAGCAACTGCGGTACCAGGCTCCTAAAACTGCAGTCACCTTGATCTCGTGCATGATGTCAGAGAAAGTTGGGATCAAGTCCGACTAAAATCAGACCAAACTGGCATGCACTGTGCGACGATTGCACTTAACTCTTGGTTGAGCACCCACCTACTAACTGCAGCCATCTGACAGAGTTTAGCAGCACTCTTACTGTGAATTTCACCCAAATATCTGCTTCTAAACCAAAACACCACACATATTTGAGGAGGACTCTGATCCAGTAACGGGGAGAAATTAAAATTGGCCATCCAGGTGAAAGTTTTACAATAACCTCTCGCTGCACATGTAGAATGGGGCGGGGTTGGACGTGGGCAGGGCTGGGTATCTGATGGGTGGACCATGGCCTATTTTAGCCCAATAAAATAAACAACACCATTTGCTGCACGACTGCAAGAAGCCCAAGATACAAATCTGAACTCAACTTATATAATGAAAATGTAAATTTAAACATCTTTCCACTAATTAAATGTATACATACATTTCAAATATACCTTTTAATTAAGAAGTACAAGATATAAATTTGGACTGAAATAATGACGGAAATAATATAACTGCACAGGTCCCACTAGAGGACTTCAGAACTTCACGCCACCCTCGTGGAGTCTGTTTCTGACAGTTTGGTCAGAAACATGCACATGAGTTACCCTCTGGAGGTCATTTCGTAGGGCTCTGGCAGTGCTCCTCCTGTTCTTCCTCACACAAAGGAGCAGATAGTCCTGGTACTGGTTTGTTGCCCTTCTACGGCCCTGTCCAGCTCTCCTCATGTAATGGCCGTCTCCTGGTGTCTCCTCCAGGCTCTTGAGACTGTGCTGGGAGACACAGCAAACCTTCTTGCGGCGGCTCAAAATGATGTGACATCCTGGAGGAGCTGGACTACTTGTGCAACCTGAATGGGCTGCAGGTACCACGTCATGCCACCAGCAGTGACAAGGGCACTAGCAAAATACAAAACTACTGAAAAATCTGTCAGGAAGGATAAAGAGAGAGAAATGGTCTATGGCCACCACCTGCAAAACTATTCTGTTTTGGGGGTTGTCATGCTTTTCCCTCTCCTGTCCACCTGTTGTTGCTTTCATTTACACCAAAGCAGGTGGAATTGATTCACAATTGCTTACACTTCATAACTGGACAGATCGATATTCTAGAAGTTCAACTGACTTGGTGTTATTCTGTGATGATTAGGTCTTCCCTGTTTTTGAGCAGTGTAGATAGTAAATGAAAAGATGGTGCCCTTTCAGCAAAATGAGAGTTACTCACCTGGTGCATAAGCCAAAAAATGTTTCTACTTTTCTCGGATCTGGGTTTACTTCCTGGTCATAAAGCCCACTGAATATGCACAGTAGCGCGTTCTCTTTCCCCCGCCTGCAAGTTCCCACTTGGCCCATGGACTTTACATTGTGATGACATCACAGATTTTTTAAATAGCTTTTTCAGCTTGAGGAACGTTTTACAAATATAAAAACTCCACAGATCAAAAATTCATAATAGAAAGAGTTATAATTGACCTTGTTTGCAGTTCGAGGTGTCCTGTCAGCAGTTTTACAGACGTCTCTTTTATGAAAGTGGCGTATTGGGGAAATGTTTTTGGGGGGGGGGCTGGTGGGGATGGGGTGTTGCAATACCACAAGTGGCTACTGAGAAAAACTGGCAGCAACTTGCATAACATCAAACTTTACATAAGTCAGCGTTGGCATTTGGCTTTACACAGGACATGAATCCCAACCTCCTGGGTAAAAGTCTTGTGTTTGACCCATCCCTCCTTACACAGGCTTTCCTGCTTTTAACAATTCATTACTACAAGCGCTAGAGGTCATTGCCTCACACTAACCTATATTAGTATTATTTGTTCAAGTTAATCTTTAAACAATAACCTAGAAATAAAAATGACATAGTTATCTAAACTTTAGACAGCAGAAGAAAAATACAGTAGGCCAACATCCAAAACATCTTTCATATTGAAAACTCTGACTGGAGGAATTGTGTGTTATAATTGCCCAATGTTACAATGGCTCCTGGTCTCCCCTGCTTGTGCATTTTTTTTTTTTAACAGATGTATAACCCAAATATCCTGAGATACCTACTCACTATTACACTGTGTTAAAATGAATTATTTATCATCTTATAAATTCTTATTTTTTAAATGCTTTGATTTTCTTTTATCACAGCATACCAGGTCTGGTCTGTTTTTCTTATTGTCTTAACTGACAGAACAATCTCAACCTAAGGTCAGTTTAGCAACTGTTCAGGAGCTTTCTTATCATATCATATGATAAATCATGTGAACATGATTTTTTCCCTCTGGCCAGTAGTGCTATTTATCCATCTAGATAGTTTTGGTGTGAGTTACTATGTTGTAGAGACATCAGCTGATACAGCTGATGTCTTCTCTCAAATTTAATAAAAGGTGGATGGCACTCAGCTTGTGGTGCTCAAAGCTGCAAAAAACACTTCTGAAAAATCCAACTTCCCTTTCCAGAAAGCATTACCCTGTTACTCAAGATAATCCACAGACCTTGTGAGCAGTTTCATGTAGGAACTATTTTCTATCTTAGAAATTGCTGTTGAATTTTTGTTGACTGTTTGAAGTGGTATTGCCCTATTTTGTATTATTCCAACTGGAACATAGGTTTTGCAGTGTTGTTTGTAAACTCTCAATTTTAAATGTGTAATTTTGTTGTTAGACCTGTACCACTTTTAATAGCGTCTGTCTAATATAAGTTCTTTGCAACATAACTCGTCTTCATTTTCATTTCCACGTATAATTTGGCAATATGAGTACCACTGCGATCATACTTCCCTATGGGGATTATTTACACACACACAGCTTGTGTCTGTTCACTGCTGTGTATTTGTCCTAAGTTCGCCCTCTCTATAGCTCCATGTAAAGTACATCTGCCTCCAGGTATGTCTATTATACAACAATTTACCACCTGTTTTTAAATTTCAAGAGATGAAATATAAACAGTGAAAACTGCAAAAACCACCCACTTTTAATATGATCCCAATTTAATGAGTTATACAGAAACAAAAACATTTTTCCATATTACAAAAACACCTGGTGTTATACTACACCAGGAGCATGTTCTCATAGACGCAAACATCATCATCTTAATACGATAACAGTCTTTATGAGTGCCACTTGTGACGGTGAGGCTGAATCTCAAATGACACCATTCCCCATATAGAGTCCTACTTTTAGCCCGAGACCCACATACAGAGCTGTGAGTGTGGGCAGAAAGTAGAGCACCATCCAGTTGAAGTCGGCGTGATTTGAGAGGACACCTTAAAGGAAGAACACTCATTTTTTCTTCTTATCATCTTTCTTGGCACCATCCGCTTTCTCCTTCTCCTTGTCTTTGTCCTTCTCATCTTTTTTCTCTTTTTCATCCTTCTTCTCTTTCTTGCCTTCCTCCTTTTCCTGTCCTTCCTTCTTTTCTGCATCTCGGTTGGAAATCTTGTTGTTGATCAGGTTGTGCAGAGCCACCACAGAGCGTATGAGCGAGGCCAGGTAGACCACCAGCATCTGGTCATTGGTCTTAAGGTAGAAGGCTTTTGTGAACTCCTGCAAAGACAAAGACATAATATTCAACATCACAAAAACACGTTTGACATGTTCTAAAATGATACATAAACATTACATTCATGATATGAAATGAGCAGGGATCTGGTGGCTAAGTATTAATAATTGAGATAAGAAGCAAAGTGATTCCTGTGATGCAATTTTACGCAGAGATGCTGAAACTGTTTGACCAAAAAGTGAAAAGTGAGGCATCAATCAAACAGAGCTGGATTTATATTTATTTAGATATGAAACAAGCAAGTATTCATCTCCAAGGTCTTGTTTATGCTACTGCTGGTTAAGCACAGGATTACAACCAAGAGTCAAATAATGACTTACAGAGTTTAAACCTGAATAAAAATGTCTTCATTAGGAATGTCTTCATTAGGAACCACAGTGGGAAATTAACTTTTTAAAATGTGAACATCTACCAGCCACTTTCATATTTTAGCAGCATTTGGCTGATGGCTGGTGCTTATTTACAAGAAGTACTACA
The DNA here is from genome assembly GCA_027495735.1 of Lutjanus campechanus. Classification (NCBI taxonomy): domain Eukaryota; kingdom Metazoa; phylum Chordata; class Actinopteri; order Lutjaniformes; family Lutjanidae; genus Lutjanus; species Lutjanus campechanus. The sequence goes on from JAJHUR010000448.1 coordinate 40,500, forward strand.
GTTCACATGAGTGTCTCAGTAAGCATGACTCAGTTCGCCCTCCAGTGGATAAAATGAGAAACTCTGTTAGACACAACAGCTCTAAGTGCAAATTGTTTTTTCTGTTCCTTTTTGTAACTTTCCAGGTCTCTTTGATTCAATAAATTAATTGTGCAGTAGTTGTAATTTTAAATGTGCAGTATTTATAGCATAACAAGTGTGACAATGTTATAACAATGACTAACTGTTGCAGCTTTAATTCATTGTAAAACAAATCCGGCTGTCAAAGTCACAGACAATAAGCAAATTAAACTAGAGAAATGACTGACTTTCAGGGGGGCAGCCCTAATTCTAAATGGCATCTGCTCAAAGATTCAAATCATCAGTCTGAGACCCCTCTGTCGACTGAGATTCTACACGTTTAGCAGTCAGCTTTTTTGTGAGTAAGTGTGCATTACAAAAACAGACAGAACAGAAGCTTATAAAAGTGCACTTTTAAACTAAAAATATGTTTATATTAGCTGGTGCACATGAAAAAAAAAACACCCTCTGATGTTGTCATATTACAGATTATGAAAAAGGCATTTACACGCACTAGTGTGGGCTGATCTTTGTCTTGAACAGCCAAATCTGACTCAACTGATAGCAAGCAAAATGACCTTTGCTGCAATTCAAAAGATTTTCTTTCAATAATCATTATTAGGGGTGTCACAATTTTGATATTAAATCAAAAAGAGGTCAAAATGAGCTGTCCAAAGAAAAAACAAACACTTTAAAGAAAAAATTGAAAATGTAAATGACAGTTGTCAGAGCATGATGATGATCTGATCTGTTGATCTTTAAAAATCAAGACTTGAAAGTCTAACAGTGGAAGTGCAAAAACAAAAAAAAAAAGTTTAAATTGCCAAGTGCAACTGAATCATGACCTTAAAATTAAAATTCACATTGAATTGTGGGTTTGGAGAGTTGTGACACTCCTAATTAGTGTAAATAATTGTTTAAGTATTTGTGCCTCAAACACAAACAACTTACCAGCAGATTTACGTCTGGCAGCAAGTTGAAGACATCCTGCAGCTGGTAGATGATCTGGTGGTTGATGGGAAGTTTGCCTGCTGCCACTCTCTCCAGGTACGAACGGATGTCCAACAGCTTCGAGTTGAGTCCCTTCAGGCCGTGAACCTGATTTGTGATGCGCTGTGACAGAGTGCCCACTGTGGTATCCTTGATATCCCTGTACACAGGAGCAGATGAGAAGTCAATGAGCATGGGTATAATGTCTTGATACTTCTTGTAAGGAGTCATTTGTTAATCATTTTCATCAGTAGGTCTTCACACTTTTGGCCATTGTGGTAGAGTTGTCATCGCAGTTACTTACTGTAGTGACCAAAATGGCTGTTTCATGACTAACGGTGAAGCAGAGCATGTTAATCAAAGGTTTGTTTAGTACCTGAGCAGGTGCTCCACACCAACTTCCTCTGCTTCCTCAGCTCCAATCTCACTGGTGACGTGTTCAAATGTCTTGGATGTTGGCGTGCCATCCTAGAAATAGTAAATCACAACAATGACAATAATTCTAATTCTACACTAAACCAAAGTTTGTTTTCAACGAACATAAAAAAACTCTCACTCTCAAAAAAGGCTCCATATTTGAAACCAAGAGATGAAACAGGACAACACTGCAGTACAGACTGTTACTTTACATGGGATTGCATTCAAACAAATTAAGACAAAAAGGGGAAAAAACAACTACAGCGCTTTAAAGGCCTACCAATTCAGTGTGGTTTCCAATTTACAACCCCAGTTCCAAAAAACAGGGATGCTGGGTAAAATGTGAATGAGAACAGAATGCAATGATTTACAAATCCTTTGGGCCAATATTTGATTGTTTATTTATTGTTTTTTGTAAATATACACTCATTCTGAATTTGACACCAGCATCACATTCCAAAAATTCCTTGAACTTAAACTGCTGGACTACTTGCTCACACAGTTTTTTACAAAGTGATAAACGTCACCCCACCCTTGTTTGTGAACAACCAAAACTATGCCCCTTTCATACCCAAGCATGATATCATCAATCAAATATTACCAATTAACCTGTTAACCTGGTTGGTTGTTGCCTCTGTCCCAACTTTTTTGGAACGTGTTGCAGACATCAAATTCAGGATCAGAGTACATTTACAGAAGACGATGAAGTTTGTCAGTTTGAACATTAAATATCTTTGTCTTTGTACTAAATAACAATCATTGCATTGTTTATTTACTTTTTACAAAGCATCCCAACTTTTCATAAAAGGTTGTACCTTTAGCATAGTTTAAGGAGTAATCATAAAATATCTATTTAATTGTAAATCATCACAGTTGTTGCCAGAAAACCCTGCATGCACCATCACCAAACTTAGACATATAGAGACGTATTTATATGTCACTTAGTTCAATAAAAATTCTCCTAGAAACAATGTTCAGTCCCAACACTTTCAGAAACAACTGATATTCTCTTTGCTTCAATGCAATCCATAATTCACTTACGTCATGTATTTCCTCCACAGAGATGTATGCTTCTGTGGGCAGACCAAGGTCTTTGGGTTTCACATCTATAATGACTAATACCTGGTAGGACAAAAGAGAAATATTAGTGAGATATTGAACATGACCATGAATATGATTGAGATGATGATGTCCACGTGCATGCACATTAAACAGAGGAAAAAAGCACAATAGTTACATACCGAATTGGTACAGTATTGCTTGATGAGCTCATTGATGGCAATGTCATTCTTATGTAGTTTGGGTCCTGTGTGGTACCATCCAACTATCCTTTCTCTGGCTAAAAAGAAACAAGAATCAAGTTCAAAATCAGGGTATCGCAGTCAGCATTTAAAAAAAAACCTCAATTATATAGACGTAAGCAGCTTACCATTAACTTTCTTGAACATGCCATACATGTTCTCCAAGTAGTCATGATCCAGGAACCACACTGAGTCGTCCCTGTCATCCTCGTCAAATGGCACTAGAAGGAAACATTGACAATGGAATTAAGAATTGATAAAAGATTGGCAGACTTTAAACATGTACTAACTTTCAGAGTATCTTTTAATTAAAATACTTTTAAATATTTTAAGGGGCCCTCCACAGATTCCAGACACAATCTCAACTCAATCAATTACTCATCTTGTGAAGACAGTTGGATCTGGAGGTACCTTTCGAAAATCTAAACTCTAACTTAGTACTGAAGATTACAAATTTATAACCTAGAGCCTGCATTATGTGTGAAGGTTGAAAAAGATGTGAATATTTAATAGTCAGGCATGGTCAAATGAAAGATTGTATTGAGTTTCATTGTGGGAAGTGACAGATTCTGTCAGGGTTCCCAGGTTAGTGTTGCCATGGATTGATTTTTTTTCCCCCCCGCTGGTTGGGTAAACCTCAGTGTTCATTATTGAATCCGTTTCTCTCAGCTCACCCAATGCTGCCAACATGACACTCACCTGCAAAACTGTTTGAGACGTCAAGAACTTTTTTCTGCCATGACCCCAGGAGGACACCAACCACTCGTTTCTGATTGCCAACTTTCCCTATCCTGTAGATTGAATTATTAAATAAAAAGAACAAGTTATCTTGTTAGTGAAACACAGTTTTGACAGAAGTGAACACCAGGACTCATAAACATGAGTAAACTAATTCGTTAGCTTGGTTGCTACTGTAAGCTAAGCTAATGCCCAAAGCTTCACGTTGTCCATCGCTAAATAAATGAATAGTGTACAATGAATAATGAAGTCAATAGGGTGCATGTACTAGCGAGTTCATCTGCTAATCACTCTCAATTTGTTGTTGATTCATTTATCAGTTTAACTCATTGTTTGTTAAGACTGGCTATGGGTGACGAACTACAACGATTTCACTGAGCTAACTAGCCTGGTCATGTCTGCATTCATTCTGAACGGGGCTCTGACTCAGCAGGGCTAACACTAGCTTAGCTTAGCAGCAACGTTACGCTTCTCCACATTTTAACTTCAAACCTTTACAAAGACTGAACACAAATATTGAACTTACTGACCTGTTAAAATGATCGACCACGCTGAGCAAAACCAGCGGATGAACGACCACATTTTCCACCGCTAACTCCGGCATCTTTTCAGTGAAGATAAACAGCTCACAACCCACCTCCACACAATGACGGCTAGTTCGCGACACTTCCGCTTGCGCCTGACGTCTTTTCCGTTTCTCTTAGCAACGCAGAGACGCGGAGAGGGTCGTGTCTAGAAGGGAACCCTCGACTTGCGAAACTCTCGCGAGAATTAGATGCATTGTTTGTTAATTGTGTACGTTGTTCTAATTAATTATGTTTCGTAATTTCAGAAATCTGTGGTTAAAATTTAGGTAGATTTAGGGACAGAAAACATCTGGTTAGAATTAGGAAAAGCTCATAGTTTCGGTTACAGTGATCACTCTCGCGAGATCTACTGCGGGTCTAGGATACCCTTTTACTCACGACCCGGGACAGCGGTTAAAAGACAAAATGGTAATAACTTAGCAAGTAAATTAACTTTGTTCGGTATCGGTAACGTTTTTTTCGTTGATATCCAGTGTGTCACTTAATGACAAACGCATCAGTGTTTTTTATTAACTTTAAATAACGCAAAACACTGACATAGCGTCAATTAAGCTGTAACTGTTAGCCAACTGTAACTTGTAGAGTTAGCCTAACTGAGCTTACTGGCACTAACCATGCTAACTATTAACTTGCCTGTAATCAGAAATCGAATGAAACATCTGTATATTTGCTGTTTATCACTGAATTGGTAGTAGACTCATAATTGTGTTTTTGTTTTTGTTTTTTATTTTTTTCATGAAATATCTCTAATTTCATTATGTCCCGCAGGCTGAAGTTGAGGAAACACTGAAGAGGATTGAAGCCTGTAAAGGTGTTGTTGGGACCGTAGTTGTTAGTGCAGAAGGTAAGCCAACAAGCATAAATATCCAGAACAAGTTTTCTCTGAAAGAACATTTTTATAACTGCATTATGGACTAAATCAAATACCATAATATTTTTGACCAAATACCTCAACATTTATCAGTATTTCGACAATACAGTTGGGATGACCGTTGGTGCTTTCACACAATATTAAAACCATGAGATTTTTGATACATTATCATCAGTAATGTGGATATCATGGCAAGTGGCTAAAAGCGAGTAATAGAGCAGCTACAACAGTCTGGTAAGTTCAGCAAATAACATCACTTCACTGTAATGCAGCCTTTAAAACCATGAAAAGACGCTTATGCCATGTCACAATATAACAATATCTAAAACCCAAGACAATATCTACTTTAATATCACAATATCAATATAATATTGATATATTGCCCAGCCTTATTTACAATACAGGGTCAAAATAAACACCTGCACGCTGAAATTATGTTACTGTGATATTATTTCTGTGAACAATGCACTTCAATTGCCTATTATTTCTTTAGGTTCACTCAGCAAAATTAGTGTTAGTGAGTGTTTATGGGTGTGAACAAACACAAAGGTGAACATTTATTAAAACATATGATAATAATATTACACAGAATTACATTTTTCAAAAACATGGCATTGTTAATATTACAAGCTACAAGAATTAAATCATTTTATATAATTTTAACTCATAAGATAACAAACTCCAGTATACAACCGACTGAATAAGCGATGTTAAAAAAAACCCTATTTATCTTTCAGCTGTCCCTTTACTGCACTAAATATGAGTATGTGGGACCAAGTGGTTCATCTCTCCCTAAGGGCCCAAATTACCTTTGGAGAGAGATATAACTCTATATTTTCATATCACAGAAATAACTCACATCCTGTGTTTCATTATGTCCGTAAGGTTCAAGGTTGTTCAATTCATAGCTCCAAAATGCCTTCCCTCTGAAGAGCTGGTGATGTTTACAATACAGTCTGACTGTAAAGGTTTTATCTTTTCAGGTATTCCCATCAGAACAACTTTTGACAACTCTGTGACGATTCAGTATGCAGGACTTCTTCGCCAACTCACGATGTTGGCCAGGAGCACAGTGAGGGATATTGACCCTCACAATGACCTCACCTATCTCCGTATCCGCTCCAAGAAACACGAGATCATGGTTGCACCAGGTGAGTGTGCATTTACATTGGTATTGTTGACTTAATGATGACAAACATTTAATATTATCTCAGCCAACAGCTGCAACTTAGAGGAGGAACACTTTTGGTTCTACTGTTTTAACTACATTCATGTCCCCTGCCCTCTTGTCTTTAATGTCTCTGCAGAGAATGACTATCTGCTGATCGTCATCCAGAACATATGTGAATAGCTGGTGGACATGTCCATGAGAGTTGACCTTTGATTTGTCACACTGTGGTGCTTTATCCAGGAAAAAGGTGTCACTGTGTTATGTTATGCATTGCATGATCCCTCTTTTTCTACTTGGGACTCAAGTATGTTGCCTTAATCAACATAATTCAGTGTTTGTTTTACCTTACGTATTTCTTTCATTTGTGTTGATAATAATAATATATTATATGATACCATTCAATAGCCATATGTCATTGTACAATACTTATTAGGCCATCCCTGATCATTCTGTACAGATGGGTGACATTCAAAGAAAAAACTGAATAAATGAGAGGAGAAGCATAACAAATGCAGATTCTTCCATTCAGGTGTACTGTTTTACAAAATACTGTGCGTAATATGTAGAAAAGATATATGAAAATACTGAAGCAGCTTTGATTAGTACTTGATTTTATAACAAGATTGCAAGAGGAAAAGTTCTCTTTAAAAGAGAGATCATTTTTGGGTTCCAGATGGCAGGGTCCTTGGAAATCAACACAAAGTTCTTGTAAATGATCACTTTTATCCAGTGGTGAAAGAAGTATTTGGATGCTTGTGTGAAAATAGTACTACCGCAGGTCCTGCATTCAAAATATTATTTAAGTGAAAGTAAAAAATTTTTCAGATAATGTTACTTAAAGTATCAAAAGTAAGGGTACTCCTGTATCAGAACATGCCCTGAGAGTTTTCTTTTCCAATATCAGTCATACAAGGTCAATGTTCACATGACAAAAGTTCATCTTGTCTTCACAGACATTTGGTCTCAAATCAATAGACCTTTTTATGGCAGCCATATTGATATGAAATAGTCAGATAAGCACAGGTGTTACTAATGATACTAATTAAGGTCCCTTCCTATTTAGTGTAGCAGAGCCTTTCCAGTGAGCCAACTTGTACCATAGCAGCTCCCTGACCTTTATTAGAATCATTGATAACACCTGTGTTTTCTCCACAATCATATGTCAAGATGGCTGCTGTGAAAAAGGACTATTAAACACCCATTAGAAATTTTGGAGCGACATCTTAGCCAGCACCATCAATTACCATCATCACATCACCAAAGGAGGGGAATCCCTTTTGGAGTAATGGTGTTAATTCCTTCAGTGGAGTTCAGAGACAAAAAATGGAATTAAATCTGACTACAGATTCATCTTTGACCTTCACCACCTCATCAGGTCATCAGGCCTCTTCTCATGCAGAGGTTCAATACACCGTACGGCAAGTAAACTGTCCATTATATTGACTATTTAAGCAAAATATTTTTTTTTTAAAAAGTTAAAATGTTGGCTCTGCTACTGTTCAAATGCCACAGACTACTTTTTCATGATGCCATGAAATTAATCACATATATACATGTTGAAAATACTAATATGCGACCATCTTTTAATGCCAGGTTCACAGACCACAGTTAAATATTTATCTCTCCTCAGACACACAACAATAACAGACAGCATTTTACAAATATTTTAATGTAAATTTCCATCAGAATTTACAGCAATATATGTTAATAAATAATTCATCACAATTGTACATCCCAAATAATACATTACATAACAACTGATTGAAACAAATATTCAGGATTTCACAGAACGTTTGTAGAGGAGACTGAACAGGTGACGCAGGAGTGTCATGGGGTTTTTGGGACGTTGCTACTGTAGCTTGCGCTTGTAGGACGGGGCTCCTGGGATTTTAATATTCAGTGGGAAAGAGGCAGAAATTACGAATTTGTGACATTGTTTTTTCTGGCTTGCATAAAAATAAATCTCATCAAAAGACCAGAGAAGGTGTAGTTTTGTTGCTATCCACAGAGGGATAGTGTCAGTCTGACGTGTGTGTCACCCATGAACAATTAGAGAATTGTTTCAAGTACTTTAAGAGTATCAAGACAGAAGATATTGTTTATTACTTCTGACACAGTCCTGAAATGGAACTGAATAATATTTTGGCTTTTTCATTTCCTCAGCAATATCAGTTAAGCTTAGTCTTTCAAAATAATGCCACAATAAATCTTTTTCAGATATGCAAAACCATTTGTATGGTTGGACAACACGTCTAAAAGTACTGTAGTCACTCAAGTGATGCCAATTATCTAAGAA
>JAJHUR010000449.1:193-20875 GCA_027495735.1 Lutjanus campechanus
GATCATCCACGGCATAACACCTTGATGGACCAAAGAAATAATGGTGGTGGAAGGCTCCTCTCTCTTCGTTGTAGGACAGAGAGATACAGAAGATCTTTCATACCAACTGCCATCAGACTCTATAATTCTTATACTAATAGATGAGACTACTACAGACAAATGAATTTCCCCTTGGGGATTAATAAAGTATTTCTATTCTATTCTATTCTATTCCTCATTTTCCATTACTGTGAAAACAAGCATGACTTGTTGTAAATGTATTAGAGGCACACAACAAGTTTCCATCATCTATGTTTTTTTCAAACTATAAAAATGAATGGTCTCATGATAGTTTTCTCTCACACACAATGCATGCTGGGATGTCTGTTTAATATGCTGATCATGTTTCTTGACAAACTTAATTTAATGAGTTGATTCAATTCAGTACAGTACATTTATTCAACTGATCATTTCAAGTTCATCAAGTTAGAAGAACTCATGTTTACAAGTGTTCTGAAAAGAAATACAAGAAATTTAATAAAAAATGTAATTTGTAACTTGAAAAAAATAGAAAATGTACAAAATTATTAATACCAACACTGTAATTCTATTTTTTTGGTGAAAATCTAGTACACTGGTGTGTATATACATATATGAAATATATGTAATTTATGAAATGTTTTGGTTTGCTTTAAATTTTTAAATTTCTAAACTTGCTCTGTGTCGGAAAACACCCTTGTCCCAGACAACAATTCACAACTTTATTTGTTTTTATAATTTGTTATGAAAATGGTGGCCTTTTAAAGTTGTGTCCCAGATTTCCATCAACTCAAAAACAATTTTTGCAAAAAAAAAAAAAAAAGCGTTAGCTATATCCTAAGCTCCCCTGAATCACTGCCTATTTTCAAAAAAAAGGTTGGAATACTTTTTAAGCACTGGTAAACTTTCTTTTGACAAATTCATTAAATAATATTGCTATCAGATATGTCTCAACCACAACTTGTCAACTCTGTAGTTCTTCTAAATCAAAGGTAAATAAGAATTGAAGATGAAAAATTGTAACATTTTGTCAACTCTGTAAGATATTCACATTTTATAAAAAAGTAATGACTCAGAGGTTGACCCATTACATAATTGATAGCCAAGAGTTTGATCTTTTGAAATATATTTTCCCAGCAATAATTAAAGAGTAAAAATCAAAACCCCTCAAAATACGGTTTTGTCCCACTTCTCAAGAGTGAGTGATATTTATGTTAAGTAAATGAGCAAATATTAGTTGATTCCACTAAATTCCCATGTGATTTTTTTTTTACAGTGTGTGGTCAGGGGGGTTGTATGAATTTAGACCACAGATCTTATGTATGCTTTGTTTGACATACACACTGCAGGCTGTCCTCGCCGACCTTTCGACTCTGAAGGTCATACCGCTCATCCAGATCTTTCTATTTGCCACCGCCATCTGAGGAGCATGGGAAACCACAGCGTACGAGTCGGGGAGGATTGCTACAAAAATGCCACTTTGCAATGTCATAATCACACTGACTCTATTAATCATCCATCAAGAAATACCAGGCTAAACTGTGACATATCAAAACCTACACAGGCTTTACGCACCACATCTTGCACTGGATCAAGCAAAAAAAAGAAAAAGAAAAGAAAAGCCAAACTGCTCATTAGCATGGATGCACCATAAATAGTGAATCTCCTGTATCATGTTATTAGATATTATACAGTATGTAAGTATAGCCTACAGACCAGTAAGGTTAAACTAACCTCCTTAAGCCATATGCCCTGCAGGAAAGACGATCTGCGCAGCAGTGCTTCGGTCAGCTGAGGAGCTCATTAGGCAATGAGTTGCATGAAGCAGTAATTGTATTGCGATAGCAGTGTTGTGAGAGAGGACAACAGTAACGTCTCTAAGCTTGGCTAATGAAGCGTTAATGAGCTGTTGCAGTTTATCCTGTAGCTCTTGCTTGTTATAACACTACTAGATAATGCTGTTGCAGATGAAGGAGGAGTGTGTCGAAAGACATGAACTGGATTAGTATGTAACTTAAATGATTAGAAGCTGCTGTATGTGCACATAATTTATGGTATTTATGAAGAAATTGCATATTACTGCACTCTTAAAGGGATAGTTTGGATTTTTTTTCAGTGGGGTTGTATTGTTTGACCACAGTCAGGAGTACTGGTGTGGGAAGCTAAGCAGTGTACAGCTGTGGACAGGGTCAGCACACAAGCCACAAAAAAATAAGCAACCTAAAAAAAAATGAATATCAGGCTTTATCATGCTATATTTAGAATATTTTCACCACTTTACCTTGCTGTTGGACAGCTTTTTTCATTTTCATTTTCATTTTTCATATTGCTCTCTTGCTCAACCAAACTTCTTTTGCAAAAGCAGTAATTTTAGCTCACAGAACACGGGGGTTGCTTGTTGTTATTGTGTGAATATAAATCAAAGCCAGCGATTTTGTGTGGCGTCAGCTTTTCAAGAGACCCTAAAAGATTCAACACCTTTCATACACTCTTGGTATACTCACCTTTTTAACCCAACATTGCAGTTAAGCATCAGCTTTTCAGCAGCCAGCAGCACAATTTTCCAGAAATTGCTGTCTCTAGTTTGTGTTTTTGTGTGACTTCTGTGTTTTAAAGGGTTAGTTTGGTTCCACTGAAGTCATACAATAACACCAACAAACTAATCAATTGAGGCACCGGCAGATAAGCAACTCCTATATTCTGAGTTAAAAATTACTGTTTTTGCAAAAGTTTTGTTGAGTGAAAGAGCAGTATTTGGCTTCTGTAACAGTGGTTTCCTGTTGCAAAAGGCTATGTGACAGCAAGGTAAAACGGTGAAAAATATTTTCCATATAGCGTATTCTTAAACTGATTATTTGTAGATGGGCCTTTTTTAGGTGGCTTATTAATACATTTTGTTGCTGACCCTGTCTACAGCAGCACAATGCTTAGCTTCCTACACTGGTTCTGCTGTTGCTTCTCTAAACTGGGGATATGTCAACCGGCATCTACTGTATCTAGTACACTGCAGTACATCTTACAACCCCACTTCAGATAATCCAAACTGTGCCTTTAGGAAACATTTAGCACCTCCAGTGCCAGTATTTATTTAATTTCATTTTAAACATTTTATGCTTTTTTTCATGTTTAAATTATGCATTTAATTCCTGAATGTATTCACCTATTTTGTTATGTTAAAAAAATACAGTGTTTGTCACCTTTGATTTAAAGGCAATCAATTTTTTTCCCCTTTACATTATATAACAGTATTCTTTGCCAGTCAATGCCAATGCTTTTCATCCAACACATGATTGTGACCTCAAATAACACTTTTAAAATAAAATGAAGTTTTGAAACGCTCCCTCTGTGTTATTGTATAAAACCTTAAAAGACTTAGACCTTGAGGTGTCTGACAGCTTTTTAGTCAAGTCTCGCCTCAGTATGTCTGATCTTTCTTCCTCCTTAATTGAATATTTCTCCTGGTTTGTGTGACAGGGTAAATATTTGGACAGGGCGTACTGTATTCTGGAAGGCATTTTGAGAGACGGCAGGAAGACTAAATGACAGGTAGCAGCAATGAGGGACCTCAGGGACCGTCTGCCCCCTCCTCCTCTTCTTCCGCCGCCCTCCTCCTACATGTAGCATCTGCTCTATTCCTCCTCCGTTGTTGGCTGCCTTCCTCCCTGCTGCCCCCTCTGCGGGCTCATATCGAATTATGCTGTTCTTCTCTTTCGACTCTCCCTCGCTCCTGGTTCCTGCTACATCTGCCACCTGTTTATACTCGGACTCCCACGGCTTTTATCATGCACCTCCTTTAGCCCCCCACCCAGAAGTCTGTTCCTCCTGAGACAACTAATACCTGCTGTGTGGTTCACTCACACAGAGGAACCTCCTGGTGGCTGGTGGGTTGCATTGCAGGGAGATATGCCTTCTGTCCATCAACACTCTGGGGTTTAAAGCTGTATCGAGTACAGTGACCTTAATATGTGTTTGGACAGCAGCAGCGTGCTTGATGTTCTGATTACTGACGATATAAAATGACATAACTATGAGGTTAGATTCAACCATATCAAATTGCACCGTGCAAACGGAGCCCTGTGTGATGTCTGTATTACTATTACTGTTTTTTTCTCGTGTTGCATTTAAATGCACATAAAATACATATAGTGTTATAAAAAAAAATATTTTTGAATATGTCTTTAAAGAAGATCTGAGACCATACCCACATTTTCTGGCATTGTCCCAAATTATTTCAACATTGGAGAGACATTCAGTTGGAGAGAAAGCAAATATTTGGGGTAGACTTGCCTCTATAGCCTGCATTCTTTATAATGAGGAGTCTGAAAAACATATATCTACTTTGGGTGTTGGTGCTGATCTCAAAAAAAGATGATTACAGTATGTAAAACCACCCACAGTACAACAATGAAGGGAAAGTGTTCATTTGATGGAAAGCCAAACCCCAAAGGAATTATGCCCTCAGCATAAATTGGACACCAGTAATATTGCAGCTATCAAGACTCATTAAGGACACAAACTCTCCATGATCTTAGTGGTGGGGAGGTGTTTGACTGGTGCAGTACATGTAATTGGCCTCATGTATATGTGCATGTATAGCAATGGTAGAGCAACAAACAAAATGAGAATTCACCTGACTGCCCCCTTTTTTCCCCTTTAATTTTCAGTTTCCTACCAGGCATAGGAAGAAGTGTACAGTTAAATATATAGTTGATCACACATTGTTTGGAATGAGGTTAATGGGTGTCTATGTCAGCGATACCTTTATGGATTTAACATGAATAAGAAGGTCTTTTGCATGGCTTACGTTTGCTATGTGACCTATATTATGTTTGTGTGTTGATTTCCATACGATTGCATGTTGAAATCTGATTGAAAGAAACATTTTTGTCGTGACAAGATTAAATTAAAATCTCAAGAATTAATAAATGATATGAAAATGTTCCACCTCCAGTGCAACCTAAATATGTGATGTTCAAGTTCAAGTATTTTCTCAGAAACGTGTCAGAGGCTTTAAAATCAAAAACAATCACTTGCGTATGCAGCAACATTAAACACAAGCCAAACAAGCGCAGTCAACTTCATGACACAGCAGACCACCAGCCCTCAGTACACAAAGAAAAAAGTAAGAGTAAGAAAGTTGGGCAGGTTATTTCAGTGAAGGATCACAGAGCAGGAGTCTATAATAAGGTCTACCCTTCGCTGTACGCCATGCAGCCATCTCGCAGAACAGATGGAACAGATGTGCTGTTTTAATCAATGCTGCCGTCTACACAGGGTCTCTGAAGGCAGGATTCTTCAAGGGAAAACAGTTTGATGAAAAAGATGTTCACTACTGTATTTATATTTTGACTGAACCAACTAAATTACTGCTCCACTGACAAAATCACCCTCTGGCCTTCCTTGTGTTTGTTGACACGGAAACACCAAGTGTTGTTTTAACACGAGGACGCAAATAACCAAATATTTAAATAAACTTCTAATTTGAATAGGATGGCTCTGACAGTCCCCAGGCACACACTATGGGAAAACCCTGGCTTAAAAAAAACACAAAACACGGTCATGGAAAAGCGTGGCAGTTCATTCTTTTGCTTTGGAAAGGTCCTTTGGAAAGGAAATGTCCACCTACTCCCTTACTATTTTTTTTTTTTTTTTCAGCAGAAAGAGACTTTAAGTGGACCTTGAGTTGAGATCTTTTTGACAAACTGCTGTTTCCAATCCTTGTTTGGGCAAATATCATAGATGTTCACATCTCTACATCTCTGTCAGTAACTTTATATTGTATGCTATGCAGTGGGCCCAATGAGTTTATTTTCATTTACGCTACTCATTCTTATTGTCCTTAAAAACACACCCTATTTGTCAAACCTGTTTTAATTAATTAATTAATTAATTAATTAATTAATTACTTAGGTGTTTTCTCAGATAACAGACACCAAAGTAAAAGATGGATGGCTGTGACAGATGTCTTTGATGTTATTTTTTCCATACTCTGTACATTTGGTCATAATAATAACTTCAAAAGCATAATAAATGTCATTATTATTTTAAGTAGTAGTAGTAGTAGTGTGGAGTTGGGTGGGTTGGGAACATTTATGATTATTATTATCAGTGGTAGTATTAATGGTAGTATGGACTGGGCTAAAGAACATTATCAAAGGGTCCAACTTCTAGTTTTGGCCCTGTATTGACAAAAAATGAATAATACTGGCAGCAGATGGCTTCAAAGTAAAACAATGGTTGTATCCCTTAACATCACATTGTTTATTTTTTTAAATGACATTTTATTAAAAAACATAAATGTAAACAGAAAATTCACAAACTGATAATATATATCATGACTATTTGTATTGGGGTTTTTTTGTTTGTTTGTTTTTTTTTTTTTACTTAATAATTGAATGTAATGCATATTATATACAAATACACTGCATTGTTGTTGATGAAATCCAAAAATTAAATAAGATTAAGAATGGGGACAAATCCATAATAAATGACATACATCCATTTGCTAGAATGAGCAGCCCACATCAACATCACTGTATTTCCCGCGGTGAGCATCTTCAAAAGACACAAAAAGTCTCATCTGAACCAGCCAATCAGGCTCTGCCATGTTGGGACACTGCAGCCAATGAGCGCGCTCCGCCGGGAGGAAAACTTGCACAGAACCGGAGTGAGAATGTGAAGAACAATGAAGCGGGTGTCATCCTCCGCGTCACCATAACAGAGAAAAAACCCGAAGTTTTTGAGGAGGATTCCTCTGTTTTGGACACGGTTCAAGAATCCCTTTAAACCGCCCCCCCTCCTCCCTCCGCCCCCAGCTGGGGCTAAAACACCCGGCGGCAGTTAGCTGTGTAACCCATTACCACTGGATGAAACCCGTGTTGACATGGAGGTGAAACCCCGGTGAATTTCTCTTAAAAACAAAAACAAAACACCGCCGGTGGAACCCTGACTGGGCTGCACGCGCACAAACCGTTTTTTTTCTTTTCTTTCTTTTTTTTTTTTGCATAGTGACTTCCGGCTCTCTCCCTCCCTCCGTCTGCATCAACCGGCGACTAATATGACAGGAGGATACAGTATCACGGCGAGGAGAGCAGCCGCGAGAAGCTGACTTAAAAACTTCATTTGGAAAGTAGGCGGATGTCGTGTGCGGTCGATATAGGTCGCAGAAGGATTAACTAGAGGAAACGGAGGAAGAAGACGCGAATGTGTTTTTTGATGCGATGGGATTTGCTACTTTCGTGTGAAGAGGCGGACCTATGAGACGTTCAATATGCTGAAGCTGTCCCCGGTGTTTGTATACTGTACGTGGAAGTACAGAGACTATTTTCTTCCAACTCACAGGCCTACGTGAGGATTTTAATACGGCGTTTGTTATTAATTGAAGCTCTTGTTTAAAAGCTCATATTTTATTTTTGTGTGTGCTTTTTGTTTTGGCCAGGGAATTCCTTCAGATAGGCTGCATGTGCTTTGCTCCTTTAGCTGTATTCACTACGCGGTTAATTTTCTTAAATTGGCAAAATTCGATATGGGGTTCTGTATTGTAGCTCGCAACAGTCACCCCTGTGAAACAGCCAGTAAAACCATTAGAGTTTTTCTTTTTTAAGCTTGTCTTCTTCGCAAAGTAGTTTGGCTTGTCGTTTGACCCACCATGAACTATTATTATGTTGGTATTTTTCACGCTCCTGTAAGGTTTTGTGACAGTGCAGCCGGTAGGTTTGCAAACTAGTCTACTGTACTGCGGGATTTTTTTCCCCCTTTATTGTTAAGTTGGTGCATTTTCCAGGTGACACCACATATTTTCTACTTGTGCTTAAAAAAAAGGACTGATTATTTATTTATTATTTTGACTGGCTATTGCTGTGTGACATATTTCTGTATAATTTCTTTGCTCGGGATTTCCCCCCTCATCTCCCAGTCCCACGGATACGAAAAAGACTAGATTTTCACCTCATTTTTTCCACCATGAGTTACATCCACAAGGTATTGAATGTATTGCTACGTGGACTCGTCATCTATGCGGTACTGGGCTTGGAGTGCACTTACTCGAATGATCTACCCAGCCAGCCATCTGATGCTGCAAATGTAGCCACGACAGGTAAGCAAGCGGCAAATCCATGTCGGATACAAGTGTCTCCAATTTACTTACGCATGTACAGTGTTACCCCCCTCTCCACCCCCCTCATCTTCCCCCCTTGTTCCCTGTGGCTTTCTCGGGGAAAGCCGTGGAATACCCTGCAGCGGGGGGACGGGGAGGGGGGGTTAATGGAAAGTGATGCATTTTATGTCGACATTCACCTTTTTTCCCCCCTCCTCCTCTGTACATTGCCGAGGAATGCATGACATGACAGGAATGCAGGATGCATCCTCACAGAGGGCATGAGTATTTACTGTAATGGTGCCCTTCATGTGTCACTGAGGATGTTGTGGAGGGGGAACCTATACATCTTGAAGAGATAAATCCATATACATCTACGAAGTAGACTGACAGGAGCTCACCTAAATGCCCTCTGTTTACATTAGGAGGTGTTGTGCTAATCATTGCCAGAAGGCCACAAGTGACCCCACTCTGAAATTATGCTATTGACATAACCTGATGAGAGGAGGATTTCCATCTATTTGCATCTGTTTTAACCAGCCAGTATTGATTGGTTGCTCATTTAACAGGCTGTACATGTCAGGTGCCTTAACTGAGTTAAATAAAGGCCTAGGCATGGACAGAAAAATGTATATTAAGCGCCTTTTCTTTTGTTTTATATGATTATTTAGCAAGGACAAAACGGATAAACACACTTTCGTGGGAGAAGTTTTGCAACATAGATACTGTTTAGAAGGGATCTAGCTGATGCTAATTTGCAGGCCATGTCCCTGGTTGTGATTTTAAAACATGAGTTAATTTGGGTTAAAACAACTAAACAAACTGCAGAGCTGCAATGATTAATTGACAAGTTAATCGAAAGAAAACTAATTGCCAACTATGTTGATAAAAGGATAATCATTTCAGTAATTTTTCAAACATTTATTGGTTCTAGCTTCTTAAATATGAGGATTTGCTGCCTTTCTTTGTCATTCATGATAGTAGATGAAGAGGTTTTGGGTTTAGGATTGCTGGTTGGACAAAAGAAGCAATTTGAAGACGTCATTTTGGGCACTGGGAAATAGTGATGGACATTTTTCATGTTTTTTTGACATGTTTTTGACCAAATGATTAATCATAAAAAATAACTGGCAGATAAATTGATATGATAACAATCCTTAGTTGCAGCCCTATGACAAATAAAACAGCCTGTGTGCATGAATGTGCACATTATTGTATAAACATTAATATATAGGACACATAAAAATGCTAATGTGTTTTCAGTCTGTTAGTGGTGGTTAGTGTTATTTTATCTTATTTTAAACATTGATTACTTCCTTTCATTTTCTCTGAGGTTCTGCCTTTACCATGAAAACCACTTGCTTTCATCCACTCTGACAATCTCAGTCTTTGTCAGTAACATATACGGCATCTATGACTAAGGTCAAACATTACTCAAGGTATCTGTAATAACTGGTGGATACATAACTGGAGTGGGCATTGATAAATATGTTCAAGTCAACATTCTTGCTAATCTGTTTTGAACAATCCTGCAGAGATTCCTGCACAGTTGTGCGTTTAAGCCTTTTACTTCTTTTCATGCACTGGATGCTTTGTTATAACGGTCTCTGTTAACTAAGCTCCAAACACAACAGATCCCCAAACACAAGCTAGAATTTAAAGGAATAGTTTGACATTTTGGGAAATATGTGTATTTGTGTCCTTTTCAGGAGCTTATTTCTTGGCTGAGACCAGTTGCCAGGCAACCAGAGGAGAGTCCAGGAAGTTACTGGTCCAGGCCAAGAAATAGTCCGGCACAAACCCCCTGTAAAACATCGAATTAGTGTTTTTGGATTTTGATTTTTGCACAGATTAAAGTGTAATTTATGTATTTTATTTCATCTGGACTCAATTTTCCCATGTTTTTTTTTTTTTATGTCTAATGGCACATCTAAAGATGATTATGACATCTTGGGTCCTGTTTTTATATTTTTGTGTCTCAGTGACTTTAGGGACAACATTTTTTGAAATTTGTCCAGTATTTAGTGAGAGTGTTGCAGCTGGCAGCTGTAGGCCAGAGAGGCAAAAATTGATGGGTTTTTTTCAACGGAGTGTGGTCACTTTAACCAAAAACTGACATCTCTGGAGTAATCCTTTCCATAATGTTGTCAGGCACAATAACAATATGAGCCTATCAGCGGCAAAAACAAGCACTTTTAATGGATGTGCTTTGACAGTGTGCAGTTGACCACAGGGATTACACTGCAGTTTAATTTTGCTTCATTTGGCTGCAGCGCTCTCCTTCAGCACTAGACCGTGGGTATGGGTTTCATCATTTCAATATTAAATTGAAAGTTGATTGAAATGAGCTTTTGATTTCAGTAATTAAAATCAAAGGAAGAATTGCAATTCTCCAGGCATTTTTTTCCTCACTGCGCTTGCCAAGTTACATTGTACGGCACATGTCTGAAGAAGAACGGCTGTTCTATCATACTTGATATCATATAGACAAGATCTGTTTAAAGAAGAATTTGATGGGGTGCTCCTGTAGCTCAGTTGGTGTGCATGTGTCCCATGTACTGAGACTATCGGTCCTCTGCAGTGGCCTCCAGTTTGACTCCTACCCATGGCCCTTTGCTGCATGTCCTCCCCTCTCTCTCTGCCGGCTTTCCTGTCTGCTCTTCAGCTGTCACTATCAAAGTAAAGGCAAAAGCCCCAAAAATAATCTTTAAAAAATAAGATTTTTAAAATATCAGTTGTCATAAAGCCTATGATCTGCTTATCTTTACAAATCCAGACTCAGTTGTTTGACAATGGCATAACCATCAGTGAAAAATAAAAATTGTTTAAATAAAAAAATGGAATCATGACCTTAAATTCAAAAGTCAAATCAAATAGTGAATTTGGAGAATCATGACACCCCTTGAAAAGAAAAAGTTGTCATGATCTCACTAAGCTACATTACACCAACTGATGAAGGCCACCGAATGCAGCTGAAAGCTCCAGTAAATTTCCAGTCACTTTACGATTTCTAAGGCCAGTAATGAACCTTCAAGCTAAAACCACATCCTAGTTTTTACATTTAGTGTGTTAGTGAAACACTTATCTCCAGCGGATATCCTTGTATTTCACAAACCCTTGAGGCTGACCATCAAGGATTATTGAAAGAGGAGTCACTGATGCAAATATTAGTATTCTTTTTTTTTTTTTGAATGGTTTCGAGTGAAATCCCATGAAGGTAAATTTAAAATGTCACCTTACTGATGCTTTTTTCCCTTTGGGCTGTTTGCACAAATACTAAATGAGTTCTGTGTTGTACAGCCAACATTGACACAGAACACACACGCAAATGGAGGCCCATAGACTCATCTATATATTCATGTTCATTTAACACGTCTAACTCCTGCCTGCCTGTCTGTCTGTTAAGGCTGCTGGAGAAAGTAATAAAGCTCATCCCAGACAGCTGTTAAGCATTCATGACTGTCTGTTTACAAGTGTTAAGCAGCTCCTGAAAATAAACCAAGGATATACAGTTTATTGATTAATAAGGCAAAGGCACACTTGTCCATTCTCACAACAACAGCCCGCTGGTGTTAAGGGACGATGTCAGCCCTCTCTCCCTGTGAACAATGAAGATAGTGGTGACTTAATACAGTGTCAGTAAACATGACCGCTGCGTTACCCATTTCCCAGCCGACTCCCTGGAAAGGTCAGCTGCCTTTTCACTGGATTGGCGTCAGGAGAGGAAAACACAAATCTGCGTGTGTGCGTTTGTGTAGCTCCTGTATATGCAGGGTTTCCTTTCTAGATTAACAGCTGCCTCAGTGAATCTTGAATTGTGATTGTGTTGCTATGACGTGCTTAAATGCCCTTAATCTTTGCTTTTAATGTGTGTTGTTTTTTTCACAAATCTCCAGGTCTGTTTTAAAGCTTTAAAGCAGCGACTATGTAACCTTTGAGAGAAGAAATGACACATTGTTCTTTGTACAAATGGAAGGTTGAATCCATAGGGAACAAAACACACCATTGCTCAATTCAATGCACTAAAAGGTTTTGTTGCTATAGTCTTAAGTTGGCATTTGGTCTGGTATGACCTGTAGCTAATGGTAGCTAACTTTAATTAGCTCTTCTCCCTTTGTGCTAATGTTACTGTAGCTTAGCATTTTAGCTAAATGCCTAAATGTGGTTTAGCATGTAGCATTACCACTTAGCCACAGTTGTTCCGATACCAGTATTGGAAAATGCCTCAGACACTGTTTAAAATGGATCGATACTGACGATTATGCAATCTATGCACCGATCCAATACCACTTTATTTATTAACCCCGAAAAGGGATCCTGCTGCTTCCCAGCAGCATCCCGTATGCCATTTTCCCCCCTCCAGGATGGCAAAGTCATATAATACAGCATTCATTCTCTGAGCCAGGCCACACAACAATGACAGCAATCATATCACATCCATACAGGGCTGGTAAACAAAATAATACATTTTACTTAACGCACTGGTATCCGATCAGTATTTGATATTGGCCGATATGCAAACTTCAGGTATTGGAATTAGGGTTGGGTACTGAAATCCGGTGCCAACATGACACCGGTTCCCACACAACCAATACCTACCGGACTGAATCACAACACAGATTACCGTGCCTCATTTTGGTGCCACACGCCTGAGCTGTCTATTGAAATAGTTGCCCTTTGGTGCGTTACAGACACATCACTAAACATGGCCGTGCAACTCTCACTCTATGTGGCTCTGGCATGGTAAACACTGCTAAATGCCAAGTTAACGGTCTCAAGTGGATCTGCATTTCACTCGAAACGATTCAAACACTGGTTGGGATGTCCAACAAACAAATGTGTGCAAACTGGAGAAGCATCTGGCGACACACAGGATGTGGTTTTATTTATTTATTTTCCCCCCAGGCTGGCGAAATCATGACCAGCGGGACATGATTTAACCATTCTAGGAAAACAAAAACCCAAACATCACCCCACCGATGTTTGTCGCGGAACCTCTCGCTTTTCATTTTGTCGGCATGTTAACAGCTTAGAGCAGCCAGACAGCAGTGTGCTGTGTCATCTGGTGATTTGATGTGACGCTTGTTTTCCCCACGTGACACTTGTGGTTCTCAACAAAAATATACAGAGAGAGTTAATAGTTAACTGTTAATCATACCAATAATGTGGCACCTTTCACAAGAATTTCACTGTCTATATGTAGAATATGTCACAGTAGGGCTGGGCAGTATATCGATATTATATCAGTATTGTGATATGAGACTAGATATCCTCTTAGATTTTGGATATTGTGGCCCAAGTGTTGTCTTTTCCTGGTTTTAAAGGCACCAGTGATGTAATTTTCTGAACTCACCAGGCTGTTCTTGCTGTTCTATAATTTGCTTTTGTCATTATATCCACATCACTGATGATTATTCATCAAAAAATCGTATTGTGTTAATTTGTGAAAGCACCAATAGTCAGCTTTGTACTACAGCAATTACAGCAAAAAAATACTCATTCTGCAGTAAAAATAGTCCCTGCTAGTGTTTAACTATTGTGTTTGTGGATCAATATTACTGCTGCATTTCACTGCTGTAGATGTTTAAGGTTGTACTACTTTTAACTGCTTGATAGTTTAATCTACAGTACTGCACCATATTCTACAATTTGCACTATTTGAGAATTTATGCTATGTTATTTTAGAGAATATTTCACAGAATAGCTAAAAATCAAGATATTATTTATAAGCCACATCACACAGCCCTCTGTCACAGACAAGAAAAAATCATGTGGAAGTTTCCGGTGCATGTTCTGTCGCTGCGCGAGGGAAACCAAAAGTCACACTTCTTTCTGTTTACAACTCTTCACTTCACTTCAAAACCTTTGTGTAAACTCAGTGTAGAAAGCTAGAGCTGCCAGTAGCAGCACTGCAGCTGCAACAGTGTCTGTGTGGAAACCACGTACGAATCGCAGCAGTTCAGAGAGGTGGCCGTCACGCACAGGTAGAGACAAACACTGTATCTCATGCTTAACACTTACTTGAGGATGTGTAGATGTTCAGAAATTAGGTGATATTGTTGAGTGATGACTGTCTATGTGAACGACTATTTTTGCCTGCAGGGATATTTGTGTGTGCGCACACACACACTTCAGTTTGTTCCTGTAATTGCTGCACACACGTGCAATAGTAATGCAGGGAATTCTTGGTCTGGTAAATGCATTTAGAGAAGAGGCTGTGAGGCTGTTGTTATTGAAGCAGTTTAGGGTTCAAAGCTGCCATTTAGCCTGCTGTGAGTGGTCAGGGGGTGAGACCTGGTGGGGGGGTTGGGTTTAACATTTGGTGGGTCAGGAAGCTCCCTTGTGATTTAGGATCTTCAAAAGACCGGGTCCAGAGTTAAGAGGAGCTGGAATTTAGTTTTAGAAATAAAGCAGGTAGGATGGTAATTTGTTGTATGTGAACAGTTGTCACCTTTGATAAGAAATTAGGAACGTCAAAGTTCTGAAAAATCTCAATATAAAATGTGAAATGTCAACAACCAACATGGCTAAAGATTCATCCTTGTGTCTTCTTCCTGACAGACAGTTGTACCATAGTTAACTGCAACTAGCTGTCATCATTATCTTTATTGAGGTCTTGAAGAGGTATGTAACATAAAAATAGACTTTTTTTGTCTTTCAGGAACATCCTTTATCTTGGAAGAAAGTCAAAGATGAATCAGGCGCTCAAGTAGTTATTGATGTTTGCGGTGCAGATAATCAGTTACCCATGAATGTCACAGTGGTGTAGAGTTGTTTTTGTGCTGGTGTTACACTCATTTCGCAGTCAGAGTTAAAGTAACATGGCATCTTTCAGGTCTTTGTTCCTCATTTTGGGTTCCTGGTTTATTGTAAACCCACTTGCATACACTGCAGTATGCATACATTTTTTCTCCTTAAAGAAAACAATAGGAATCATAAATCATTTCTATGCACCTTGAGGAAGAAAGTGAGAATAGAATTTTGGACAGTCAGCAAAACTTGCAAAAAAAAGGATGAGGCATTTCTTAAGGGGTTAAGTGGCAATGTGAACGTGGTCTTCCCCTGTTTTAATGGTGTATTTAATTTGTTTGCCGTTTCAACAAACAAAGCGCTTCCCTCAGGCTGCAAGGAACATCCAGTTCTCAAGTAATGTGCCCGCTGGATGATAGTTGTCTCAGATACATAGACCCCATTTAGCATAAGCTTTACATAACTCACAGATGCGGAAACTGACTGCTGTAGGTTAAATTACACAGATACTTTCTCACACCCAACTTATCATGTTATCATGATCTACAACTCTGTCACTAAGCTTGTCCCAAGTTTGGAGAGAATTCACTGTATATTTCTTTGTCTATATAGCTAAATCAGAGGTGACACTGGCTATCTCAGCACAGAGTGGTCACATTAAGAAAGGGATTTGTTTGAAAAGGAGGTTCAACATTTACCTATCTCACCAGTGCTCGCTTAAGTACTGCAGGGAGCAGAGGAATTTGCATTTTGTGATACTTCCGTCGCTGCTGGCTGACCACTGTTCTATCAAACCTTCACACACTCACACACGCTTGAGGGAAGCCAGGCGTTCTTGCTTACTGAGGTGTTAGAGCCTTAGAGTTTTGGGTTCACTCTGGGGACTAAAATGACAGAGTGTCAGAGTGAACGTGGAGCGAGTCATAATGTCCTGGTTCTGTCATGTACAGCTCAACTGGCAAAGCCATTTCCTCTCCCCAACTAGAACAGACTGTTCTGAAAGGTTCTTCATGAGCCAACAGCCGAAAAAAAAAATATGACTTTGAGATTTAGAGGTCAAACTTGACCAAAAGTCTGTAACCAACCCTGATAGATCTATGTGAAGTTCTGTCCTGAAGATCTGTGTGTGTCCTACGATTAGACAAACTTTGGGTATCCAGTGTTGGAAATATATGACTTTGGTTTTTAGCACCACAGACAAAATACTGGGAAGACAAATCCTTTTACAGATCTAACTATGAATGATAATGATAATGTGTCTGCTGAGTGGCTAAATAGGCAACTGTTTGCTGCTAAATCAACTGTATAAGTTAATAATATGTCGGTGTTGTGATTATAGCTTGTTTCTTCGGCACCCAAGTGGTCCAAACAATCAATTAGTACTGCTTTAATGCCAAATCTATGTGTCAAAAGAGAGCATAGCTCCAGTTATAGATCATTAATAACCTCAAACGCAAGGCCGGCGTTGCATCGCCGCCCTGACGCCAATCAGTTGCCCCAAAAGTGGACAGCTGCTGCCCATTTCAATCATGGGCTTTAGGGTTGTGATCCAACCTAATGAGTCTGGTCACCAATCAGAACAGACTTTTCCCCCCTCTGGTGTATTTATAAAGCCACTGGCGTTTCCATTTGTATTTTCCATCACACTCCCTGTTGTGACTGCTGACCCAGCACTGACACTGATGCGGTGGGTTCAGAGTGTTTCTTATTATTACTGAGACTTTCGACCGGGCTCACCAGGGAGATAATGGGGCTTTATTTAATGGTTTACCCCACTGTGCCCATGGGTGAAGAGCTGGGATTTGATTTGAAGTCACTAACAAGCACTGAGACAATCAATGACCTGATTCACTGATATGTAGGCATTGTTAAGTTGCTCCAAGGAGCTATTGTTCTTTTTTCCCTTCGTGAAAATGCAACTGTTTATTTTTTAATATCTCCAAAGACATATTTACTATCTCAGATTTCTGTTTGTGATTGTGAGGACAGCCACATCATTTTATCCTCAAACACTGTCAAATAACTTAAAGGTTATGCGAAAACAAATCCTTGTTTTACATTCTTGGATGTCTAATGTGCCCGTTTTAGATTAATTAATTCATAAGCAGCAACTCTAGCAGCCAGCAAGCGGATTCACTCATGCAGAAAGCGCCTCAGTAAGAGATGTAGGTCACTGTACTCAGCTGTACAGTGTTTCATGCTGCAAGTGTGGCCTACAGTAGCAGAACTGTTTTCCCTCACTCTGTCCAGAGGGGGCTATTGTTGTCCAGCTCCGCCACACTTTAAGGTGTTGATCCCCCAAGCTGGCAGTGCATGGGTGCTTGGCTGGATGAGCCCCTTGTGATGGACATACACAAGCTGGCAACACTGCAAAAGCACAAAAAAATACAGTAATGTGTGCACGCAAACGCATATGTAGAAAAAATTGGTTTTAGGTTCCTTTTCTTCTTTGTTACTTCCTCTGTTTTTGTCTATCAGGTAGAAACATAGCGCTGAAATGGTGTGTTGATTAAGCAGTCGGTCGGCAGAGAATGAATTGCAGCTATTTTGATAATCGTTAAAGACATTTTTAAAGGAAAAAATGCGAAACATTTGCTGTTTTATAGCTTCTCAAATGTGAGATTCTGCTACTTCTTATCACTGAGAGTTAGTTTTGTACTACTGGTCAGATAAAACAAGCCATCTGAAGATGTCATGGAAACTGACATTTTAAAGACTACGCAATCAATGGATTTATCGCATCAATCACTGTTAGTGGCACCCAGTAAACACAGGAAGAAAGCCACAGTTTCAGCTCTACATATTTGCAGAATAAAAGACTGATAGGGGTCACAGCCTTGTCCTGTTATGCGAGTGGCATCCTGCTGTGATAATACTTGTCACCTTAACACAGGAAGAAGCCAATGCCATGCCCTTCACAGAGGCCTAAAATTGTTGCCGTGGCTTTGTTGCTTTGCATGTCATTTCCTGGCTAATCACATGTATTTACAGAAGCATTTGTTTGTCTCAGTTCTGCAAGCAAAATCTTAAATTTTATTTGTTGTGAGCAGTCAGTCCATTTCTATTTAAAGTAGATCATGTTTGACTGTTGACACGAGAAAGGGGAACACATTTCACATTTCAGCGACAGAGCAAATGCCTACAGCTGATTCTCCATTCAAATTCAGGCGAATGGATCTATATATACTGTATGCATATATATTTGAGTGGGATTTAAAGTTAGACATTGGACGTGAGGAGCAGTCCCCTCTGATTTCAGGGACTTTCCCTTGGCAAAGGGCACGTGATGTGGTGGCCTGGGCAAGAGGGGCAAAGAGCGGTGTGGATTTCTTTGGTATGCTGTCCCCTCTCAAGTCTGTCTCCGCCAACGTTCGTGCTCTGATCTGTGCCCATAACAAACTAATATACAAGTCAAGACCAAACACAACAGCGAGACTCAGATGCAAATGTAATCAGTGAATAAAACTGTAGAAAAGCAGCATACGAATGCATTCTCTTGATGCTTGTCAGAGCAGTAATATGAGGATGAGATTATACTTTCCAGCCAACTTAAATTAAAGCCGCTATGATCAATATTTTCTTGCCAATACCATGTCAAATACCTGTGTATAATGTGAAAGAGGTTTCTCTTTGTGACTAACATACAAATAATAATCAATCAGCTCAGCTGGAACATTTTAGAGTATGCTGCTTGTCCAGAACCAAACAAGGGCGTATCTACAGTATGTTCCTAAGATTTATGTTCCAAGAGTCATATACTCTTAGATTCTATGTTCTATACTAACCCCTGAGCCTAATCCTAACCCACTATATACTATACTGACCCAGGGAGCACTGGAATGACCTCCACCAAACAGCAGACAGACAAAGTTAGCAGGTGGGCTGGTTTGTGAATGTAGTGTAGCATTTAGCAGGTGAAAGGACAGATTTTAAGAATTCAAATAATTGTTAATGCTGCTCCGTATATGCTGCATGTCTAAATAAGCAGTTGTTTGTTAACACGTTCACCATATAAACTTAAAGAGTGATAATATTGTCAGTGTTGGGCTAACAGCATCTTTCTGCTGTGGAAGCTGAGAACGTACTTATTTTTAAAAAGTTATCTCAAGATCGCAAGTTCATAATTTTCTCATCTTGAGACACAAAACTTGTTTTACTCGTGATAATGGGTTAATTATTCTATTATCTGGAGATAACCAAACTTGTTTTCTTGTCATAACAGGTTAATTATTCTGTTATTTTGAGATAACAAAACTTAAAAAACTTGAAACACAAGCTAGAAATCAGTGTGCACAGTCTCCCGGTGGAAATAAACTTGAGATCCAGCTATCAAGCAAACAGTTTTTCCCCCATGTCTTGGCTGGGTCCTGTAAGGCTGTGGTGAGTTCACTGCTAATCCGTCATAGCGCCACTAACAGTAGCATGTCCGGACCAACAGGTGGGTCCTCAGGGGCTACTTGGCCTCCCCTTAATCTGTTCCAAAACGGGCCAGGTTTGTATTACACATCAAAGGACCTGATAACAACAGAATGACTTTCATTTGCTGTGTTCCTCTGCCTCCCCAGCAGCAAGTGGGTCAAAGGTCCATCCAAGGTTCAGGCCTTCTGTCTGCTCATGATTTGTTTCTGCTCTCTTTCACATCAGAGACAGCAGCTTGTGTTTTATTTGTAAGACACAGGCAGTTGGAAACTTATTGCCAGTAATAAATGTTGCATGTTGACATTTTGTCTTGGTGTTAGCGCTGTTAATCCTCTGTATTGCATCACTTGCGTAACTCAGCTGCTTTCTTTTGTTCAGTTTTGTTAGGCATCTTTATTTGGATTCAACTCCACGACTTTGCTTTTGTCTGAAGTGTGTCGCTTATTCTTAGCTTCCATACTGACGTCCATATTTAGGAGCACCAAGTTTTAAAAAAAACACATCTGAATCCTGTCAAGCAGGAAGGTAAAAGACATACACAGGAAGCTGGCAGACCGCCAAACCTGCTGTCTGCTGTCAGCTACAAATCGTCCGACCGAGACATTCCCATGCTAACGCAGTGACGGAAGTGTCCAAAACCATTAAATTTATCTTTTAGAGCCACTTTTCAAAATGAATTGTGTGTCCTTACCCTGAGCACACAGACATCGGCTTGTTTTGACAAGCCTCGTAGGTTTAAAGGTAGCAGTAAAAGTTTGAACAGCCTGTTCTCAATGTTCCTCTCCTTCACATAAATGTCAATTTAAATCTTTATATTTCAAGGCCACGCAGAGGTCTGAGCTGTGGATTCTGACAGTCCAATAACAGATCCAACTAGATGTAAACACTAGGAATTATAAATCTTACACTAAGCGAGCGCAGTGTGCAGTATTTGGTTTCTTAAGCTGCTCTTCACCTGCGTCTTCTGAAGGTGCAGACATTTTCCCTTCATGGCTGTTGTGCCAATAATGAGATCAGGTTTCTTTAAATGACAGTGCACTTGTAATATGAGCCTTCATATTTGAAAGATAAATATAATAGGAGCTGTGTGGTTAAAACTGTAGTTGTCAGACCTATTTATACAAACAAAAGCCATAATAATTAGAATCTTATAAGCAACTTAACATATATTTGTGAAATTATACTTCTGCTACTGTACCTGCTAAAGTTGAATCTACTGTAAATACCACAGAATTTATAACATTAAATGTTTTACATTTAAAATCATCTATATGAATTCACGTGGTTACAGTTCTGTACCTTGAAATTTCCACGACAGAAGGTCATTAAGAACTAAGGGTTGATTAATAAAGACTTAAGGCCATTTCAGACCAAAGAAACTGATTGGCCAAAACTGGCCT
>JAJHUR010000449.1:41521-51785 GCA_027495735.1 Lutjanus campechanus
TTTTTAAAAAGTTATCTCAAGATCGCAAGTTCATAATTTTCTCATCTTGAGACACAAAACTTGTTTTACTCGTGATAATGGGTTAATTATTCTATTATCTGGAGATAACCAAACTTGTTTTCTTGTCATAACAGGTTAATTATTCTGTTATTTTGAGATAACAAAACTTAAAAAACTTGAAACACAAGCTAGAAATCAGTGTGCACAGTCTCCCGGTGGAAATAAACTTGAGATCCAGCTATCAAGCAAACAGTTTTTCCCCCATGTCTTGGCTGGGTCCTGTAAGGCTGTGGTGAGTTCACTGCTAATCCGTCATAGCGCCACTAACAGTAGCATGTCCGGACCAACAGGTGGGTCCTCAGGGGCTACTTGGCCTCCCCTTAATCTGTTCCAAAACGGGCCAGGTTTGTATTACACATCAAAGGACCTGATAACAACAGAATGACTTTCATTTGCTGTGTTCCTCTGCCTCCCCAGCAGCAAGTGGGTCAAAGGTCCATCCAAGGTTCAGGCCTTCTGTCTGCTCATGATTTGTTTCTGCTCTCTTTCACATCAGAGACAGCAGCTTGTGTTTTATTTGTAAGACACAGGCAGTTGGAAACTTATTGCCAGTAATAAATGTTGCATGTTGACATTTTGTCTTGGTGTTAGCGCTGTTAATCCTCTGTATTGCATCACTTGCGTAACTCAGCTGCTTTCTTTTGTTCAGTTTTGTTAGGCATCTTTATTTGGATTCAACTCCACGACTTTGCTTTTGTCTGAAGTGTGTCGCTTATTCTTAGCTTCCATACTGACGTCCATATTTAGGAGCACCAAGTTTTAAAAAAAACACATCTGAATCCTGTCAAGCAGGAAGGTAAAAGACATACACAGGAAGCTGGCAGACCGCCAAACCTGCTGTCTGCTGTCAGCTACAAATCGTCCGACCGAGACATTCCCATGCTAACGCAGTGACGGAAGTGTCCAAAACCATTAAATTTATCTTTTAGAGCCACTTTTCAAAATGAATTGTGTCCTTACCCTGAGCACACAGACATCGGCTTGTTTTGACAAGCCTCGTAGGTTTAAAGGTAGCAGTAAAAGTTTGAACAGCCTGTTCTCAATGTTCCTCTCCTTCACATAAATGTCAATTTAAATCTTTATATTTCAAGGCCACGCAGAGGTCTGAGCTGTGGATTCTGACAGTCCAATAACAGATCCAACTAGATGTAAACACTAGGAATTATAAATCTTACACTAAGCGAGCGCAGTGTGCAGTATTTGGTTTCTTAAGCTGCTCTTCACCTGCGTCTTCTGAAGGTGCAGACATTTTCCCTTCATGGCTGTTGTGCCAATAATGAGATCAGGTTTCTTTAAATGACAGTGCACTTGTAATATGATCCTTCATATTTGAAAGATAAATATAATAGGAGCTGTGTGGTTAAAACTGTAGTCGTCAGACCTATTTATACAAACAAAAGCCAATACCACAGAATTTATAACATTAAATGTTTTACATTTAAAATCATCTATATGAATTCACGTGGTTACAGTTCTGTACCTTGAAATTTCCACTACAGAAGGTCATTAAGAACTAAGGGTTGATTAATAAAGACTTAAGGCCATTTCAGACCAAAGAAACTGATTGGCCAAAACTGGCCTGTCTCAGCTTGACATAAGCCAGCTGCAACAGCCAATCAGCTCGTAGCAAAGTGAGCTGTTCAAGTCAGTTACAAACTGCCAGTAATGGCAGAGATTTGGATGGAGCAAAGGGGGGATCACCTCATAAATTTGTTTGAGGTACAGCAGTGTCCGTGTGACACAAACTGACAGCTTCATTGCTAAACTCCGCTGCTCCGCATGCTTCCACCGCCACTCTTTGCCGCTCAACTCTTGCTCACTCTGCACACACCTTTTATGTTTTCACCGTTTCATCAATCCTAGAAAAAGGCAACTGTTGCAAGTAATTCAAAATCACTGTGCTGATTCATATTTTAAGACGGTATGAATTTTATCCAGCTACAAAAAAGTCTTAAAAGTTGGCAGTTAGAACAGAAGTACAAAGTCGTTGCTATGGAGATGATACACTGTCTTGTCTTGGTGCCAGTTGTCAAATCTTTGGTCAGAATTGGCCTTTTTAGTTCACTAATAATTAAAAAATTACAATATCCAGTATCAAATTTCAAGACCGATCAAAATATCAAGTAGGTCATTGGTGAAATTCAGACACCAAAACTGATGATTTGAACTTGAATGTTTGTGTTAAGGACCAACACCGAAGTGTCTAATCTTAAAATGCAGGAGGCAGAGGAATCCTTGGTAACCGAGAAGTTCGGGTTTGAATTTATCCTCACCTGATGTCTTTAGTCAGAATTTCACTTTTGAATATTTGTTCTGAGAGATTAGTGCAATTTTATCAACCCTAAAATTTCAAGAGCTCTAAAGTGAAACTGCTCAGTGGAAAGATTCAAAGAGGAGACCGATACGTAGGATTTGGTGACATTTAACAGTAGGGTTGTAGATTTTAACCAACTGAATACCGCCCACGTTACCCTCCCCTTCCAAGTGTGTACGAGTAACTACGGTGGCTGTTGTACACTACACTTATGAAAACATACTTATGAATTTTATATTGTATTTTTCCAGTAAATCCTCATAAATCTTACACACTGGATTTTTAATATTTATTAATGACCCTGTTTCCCAATTAGGTTCTTAGTTGCTTATAAAATTCAAAGATTACAACTGTCATTTGCTTCCATATACATCTGGTTTCCATTTTTTTGTTGCTATTTTTCCTTCATTTATTTGTTTAACCAATTAGTGACAAGGTCAGGGAACATGGGGTACGATTACCCTAAAAGAGATGCTTCTCAGAAGTCCAGTGGGAGAGTCTTAACCCTGAGATTTCCTTTCCTGAGGACATGACACACGAGGAACACTTAATCCCAGTTGGACTGCATCTTCCACACACTTCTGTGCATGATTTAGACGAATAGAATTGATTTTGTACTGCTTACTCCACAGCCAGTGCATGTTGAGTTCTCATGATTCTTTTCATTGTTCATTGTAAATTTAAGCAAGTGTGGCATGTGATTTCCTCCTCAGTTCAGCCCTCTGTTCCTTGTCTCACTGTCTATAGACATACAATCCATTAACCTTATATCCAGAGGAGCATGTCACAGGCCGCGTGAGCTAATTAAACGAGCGCTCAGCCTCTTCTTCCCTTTTCATCTGGTTTTCTTCCTCAGGCCGGCTGCATATATCACACATCTCGTGTTCGAGGCTGTTATTGAAACATTCCTGGGACGCCCGGGCGCAAGGAGCGTCTCCTTTTCTGGAAGTTTTTAGATCAGACTTGGTGGGCCTCCACAACGTTTTGCTCTAGTTGCCCCCCCCCCCCCTCCACCTCTTTAAGCTGTGGCCTAAGCAGAGGATTACTGGTGCCCATTAAGGTGGTTTAGATGGGTAAAAGATACTCTCTTTCAGTGGAAATGACTGGGTTCAACAGGTCGAAGACAAATTGAATCAGAGACGGGGAAGTAGAAGGCTTATCTCTTCAGTATTTGAACCATTTTAGATTCTACGTTAATGTGCTCTTTAGAGTTTTCTTGCAAACAAACAAATGTTCTGTTTGCTTTGTTGTGTTTCTATCAAACAACTCCTGAAAATATTGCTCCAAACTCTACAGGGTACCTGTAAAGCAATATCATGTAAGAATTGGTATTTTTTTGTGAATTCAGTTGTAATTCACTAAGACACCACTGGTGTGAATATAGACAGATGTACATGTGCTTTTGTTATTATTGCATTACTTATAATCAAAAACATGCAAGTTGACATCTTTGCTAATGCAGCCCAAGATCAAGCAAATGCAACAACACAAAACACAGCAAGCCAGCCCATATTACCTATTAGTCTAACACCAAGAAGTCCAGCTTGGCGCATGGCTTTCATCACCAATGCCTAAAAGCATTTATTCTTGTAATGCAGACTCTTGCTTGATCACTCTCTTTTTCTTTTCTGTGCTTCCTCCATCAAATTCCTCTTCTTCCCTTTGCTTTTGCCATGATGTCGAGGCGCTGGTTATGTTGCCCGCTTGCCCCTTCTGGCCACTCCATGCCAGCATTTACCCCCTGCCTGGGCCTGAAACCTTCTCCTACCGGTGGTCCAAAGCTTGTGTGCTAGTACCAACACTCCCCTGGTGCTCAGAGCTGCAAGTCAGGGTAGTCCAATCACGGATCTACTAGCTAACAGCAGCTACATTTAGCAGCAGTTTATTCAAATCACAGAGAGTTGAGGCAGAGCAAGCGGAGGAAAACCAGGAACATTTTCTCTATAAAGTATGATCCAGTTTCACCAAAATCAGTGAAATAGTTGATGGTGTGTCTATTATACTATTTTGACACCAAAATTAGTATGTAGGCTATATATGGGGTTTTTAAACACAGGTAAACCCACAAAAAATAGGAAGTTGATTATTTTCCCATTGCTAGTAGCATTAGACAAGTTTGCTTGTTTTTGTCTGATGTGCAAAGTCAAGCCTCAACTTGTGTGTGCAGCAGAGCAGAGGGAAAAATGTTTTTAAAAGTTTGTGTGTGTTCAGTTATCAGTATTTCTGTAGCTTCTAACTGAATCTCTGTGGTTTGAAGTTTTGTTTCTGTCCTGCCTCGCTATTTGTATCTTCGAGTTTTTTTTATGGTTTGTGTTTGCTTTCAGCCGGATGACAAAATCATGGAGGGCTTTTATTGTGAAGAATATATTGGGAATGAAACAATTTTATCCACTGTTTTACAGCCGCTTAACTCCAGAGAACTGCGAATCAGTTAAAGACACACATTCAAACGTGTAGCCCTGTTGAAATGGAAATGCAAATGCCTGGCATGCTGGGCTGATGTGCTGAGTCAAACTGAGTCAAGCCAAGCCAGCAGATGTATATTGAAAAGGGGGCTCAAAGCACCTGTGCTAGCAATGTAAACACCAACACTGCCCCTGATGCTCTGAGCTGCAAGTCCAGCATTTAGCAGGAGTTAACTTCACTGGACTTTACTTTATTAGACTAGTAAAGAAAGTCACCAGGAGCAGTCGGAGAAGATCGGAAAACCGTAAAATATGATCCAGTTTCACCGAAATCAGTTGTTGGTGTGTGACTTAGTGCTTTAATTGTTACATACTTGTCACGACCCGGCCACCAAAGTTACATAGTGTGAGAACAGTTGTACAGGGCACAGAATGGGAATGACAGCATCAAAATGATTTTATGCTGTTATTTTAAGGCACAGTAGTTACATAATGTTGTTTTAACAGACTTAAAACCTTAATTCACATCTGGAAATACAAAATAGCTTCCCTCCTTAGCTGGCCTGAGCTGAGCCAGTCCCACCTGTATTGTTTGCATAACCTATTGCTTATTATGTTTAGCAAATTGCGACAAAGATAAAACAGTTCAGGGTGGATCTGGTTTAGTCGAGACATGACAAATGCCTGGAGCCTGCACATGTGTACTGTGGCTCAGTGTGTGCGTGTGGTTTTGCAACTTTGTTTGGGCTGGAAGTGGGATTTTGTCTCTGTGTAGGTGGCTCTTAAGAAATCTGAAGCATGTTCATCGATGCATTAAAAGGTTTTGACTCCTTCATGGGGTAATTATGCCTTTGAATGTGGCACTGCGCTTATTGATTTTGCAGTAACACATTCTTGTGCCATGCCCTGGGACACCCTGGGGAGTTAGAAAGCTCACCTGTCAGCATAGCAGAAGCTCAAACATAGCAAAAACCCAAAGTCAGGCAAATAAATAATACTTTCTTTTTGAAATCACTTGTTTGATTTCTGAACAGAGATGTCAGATTCTCTTCTCCCTCCTGCTGGCCACCTCGAGCTTTGTTTTAAAAAGTTTTCTGTCTCACTTTGTCGAATAAGTGAAAAATGTTCTGTTTTTAAGTCAATTGTAACAGCTTGTGCAAACTGAGAGTTAAATAGAAAAACTCTCTGCATCTTGTTTCTTCATTTTCAATTTTTTCTCCCTCCCTCCTGCTCTCAGACTCTCTGCACTAGCTTGGTGGCATTTGTAAGAGGCTAATGATATTTGTATCTTATTAATGGCTGCTGATGAGCTGAAATGGTAGACTCTCCAGAAGCTTTATTTACTTGCCTTTAATACTGACCCGTCAGCTTGACTTATGACACTGCCATATGGACACCGGTTACAGAGGACAAGTCTGGTACACATTGACATCACATTCCTCCCCCACCCTGCCACCTTCACACAATTTGGAGCATCTAATTGGTATATTGAATGCAGTGTAATTAGGATTTTTATTAACAAGACACGCAGACATATGACTTTTAAGTCACCACAGGACGGGGTCAGACATGGAGTGGCCTCTGGAGCAACTCCTGAAGGCATCAATAAAACAAATGCAGGAATTTATAAGAGTACATATGCGCACAGGATATGGTAAGTGCATGCATCATAAACATGTGAAAGCTGATAAGAGTTTGGCACGGTGCCTGTGGATCTAATGAACTGCTGACATGGCTGACACAGTGTGGTAATATACTGTTTGGAGACAGGTTCGCTGTGCTGTACAGACAGCTGAGTGACATCCAGGCAGAAAGTCGCCTCAACTTGTAGCAGCTGTTGTTCCATCAGAGCAGAGGGGTCGTATAGTGAATAATGAGGCTCGAAGAAAAAGGTTCAAGGTCGAGTGTCTGCGTCCAACTGATTCACATTATTAATTGACTGGACTAACACTGACATAAATTAATGCAGACAGCAATGGACAGATTGTTGCGTGTGCAGACTTAAGGAGAATTACAGTTGTAGTGGCCGTCCACACCAAGAACAATAACTGCATCAGTAATCTTAAATATTAATAACTCAATTAATAACTGTTGGGATTACGTTCAGATAGGTCAGGGTTTGTTCACAAATTTTCAGTACCGGTGTTGATGCCTTGGCTTCGATACCTGTTCCTGAGTAGTCTTGGGTGGTATTTATTTTTCCCGACCTTCATACCTTCCTGACATGCCACCAGGGTATACTGTATATGACTGTATTTGTGTGGAAAAAGAAGTAATCATAGCATATATGATATTGTCTAGTATACAGTGCTTTGTGTCCAATATGCAATTAGCTTTCTTAGACAACTCTTACTGAGGGTATATACTTATGGCCTATAGATTAATGAATACATAGGAAATAAGCACCCTTATTCGATAGATTCTTGCTAAAGAACCCGCTGACACTTGTTGTCAGGGATACCAACACATCATTTGGCTGAATGGAGATGATTTATAGATGTACCATGTGGCTACAATAGACTGCTTTTATAGTTGGAAGAAGTCACGTCAAAATAAAGTTATATGTGTCAACATTTTCATGATCCCATATTTAGTTATATTCAATTAATTAGTAAGGAGAACAAGGCTATACAGCAGGGATGATGACCTCCAAATAATCCTATTGGCCCCATTATAATAAATTAATTTCATTTATATTTTTATTTTCCATCAATAAAAACTCCACAAGTTTATGCATGATGATGGCATTGAAAATCATACGTTTCGGATTTCTAAATACCCTGATATACAATAGTACCAAGCCTTTTCCTGAGCAGTACTTTTAAAAAATGTTTTATGCCAAACCTATTTTAACAAAAAGAAAATTACATCACTCATCACAGAAGCAGTTCAAAGACCTGATGGTAAAAAAAAACAAAACAAACTAAACAATCATCCCCATTTTGGGGTGAAACGTAGTGTTTTCATTCATGCCTCTATGATGTTAAACATTAGACAGCCAATCACTAGGATTATTAGATTTTGGTAAGAGCATGATTAATGGCTCATAATGAGATCGACTCCTTATGTATCAAAATTTGATATCGTAAGTAAAAGTATTGAAGTCTGATACTCGGCCCTACAGAGTGATTTGATGAGCAACAGAAACACTGACAGCCAATCAAAATCCAATTTCTGAGGGTCCGTGTCTGGCATCGTGTGTGTGTCAATATAATGCAAAAAGATGTTGTTTCCCAGGATGTTTACAAATGAAACTGAGTCTCCCATTAACGGAACAATCGACCTGCCCGCTCACCTACCCAGAGGAGGCTGCTGTAAATCTAATCTAAATATTAATTTTGTGACAGGAAATGTGTTTTCAAAATGTTGAGTGTCTCAGTGTCTTGCTAATTTTGCTGAGGCTGAAATTACTCGCTTATTCATATAAAAACACTATGATAAATTAATCTGTAGTGAGCAATAAATTTAGACTCACACAATTTTGGTGTCTTTAAAATTAGACACTGTGGGACTGTTGGCAAAAAATAATGTATATTCCTTGAATTTTTGGGTGTATTTTGAGGTGTAAATCAAGTAAGTTATATATTGCAGTTTCACACAAAGAATTCACACAAAATACAGTTGTAGCTGAAAGTAAATGTAGTGTGCTATATGGTAAATGGGGAGTGATTTTCTACACAGCTCTGGAGAGTTAACATACCTTCTTGTTTGTTTGTGATTAGAGCATTGAGAGAAACGGTTGGGGCTTGGGATCACGTCATATTCTTGCCATCAAAAGTGCATCTTTCAGGCTACAAACATGCTGCAGCTGCTCAAAGGTACTCAATGTACGAGGCTATGTTCTTTAGCAGTTGTATGCAAGGTGGGAAGACACAGTATATGGTGAGAAAATTGAGTTTAGAACATCTCATCATTTACAGAAGTATCTGATGTGGCTTTTGGGTGTTCTCCAGCACTCATGCAAACATTTTCATCTGTATTTAATTGATTTACAAGTCTAATTCCCTGACTGAACCTGACCAAATTAGGCGTTCACCACAGAGACATCTGTTTGACCCCAGCTTTTGTCTGAGAGCTTCTGAGATGTGTTCGCTGTCAAGAGGCTGAAATATGCAGCGGTGAAACTCATCTTCACTCTCATCATCTGTTTTAGCCATGTGTCGTGTTTGCTGACATGTTCTATAATCTGCTTCCGCATTACTTCATCCTGGTCTGGCTCGCTGAGTGTGTCACCACCTGCACTGCCATTCAGCACCGTCTTAGACACTCGAGTGCGTGTATGAATAGGTGCTGTATGTGTGCGTCTTTGGCTGTCTGCGATATGTCGTCTGTGTCTGTACTCAAGAGAGGGAAACAATGTGCATGTCTGTGTGTGAGCAGGAAATATCTGAGGACACAGGGAAATCTCAGGCAGTTTACGGGTAAGAAGAGGCCACCACAGCCCCCCCCTTTGGCTCCCAGGAGTCGCATGTCAAGCTCATCATATCCTGCTGTCTTAATTCCACTTCGCTCCCTTCCCACCACGAGGATACTCTTACACTGAATCTGGCTCCTCATCCAAGATCAGGTTTGATGTGAGGCGGGTGGGACAGAGGGCGCGTGCGTTCTTCTCCTCCCAGGTGGAGCTCACTCTGAGGGCTGCGAGAAGGGGTGGGAATCTAGTGGCACCTCATGATTCACTTCCGATTCAGAGGGCTGTGATGCGATTATAAAATGATTATCGATGCATCTTGATGCATCAAAATTTTAAGTTTTTAAGCCAGCGGGTGCTTTTCAGATTGTATCCAACTGCAGTTGCTCACGTTCAGAAAACCTTACTAAAACTCAAGAAGTAGTTTAGGAGAAACAAATGAAACTTCAATGAGCTCAAAATAAGAATCTTATTCATTTCTTATAAGACC
Organism: Lutjanus campechanus; assembly: GCA_027495735.1. NCBI lineage: Eukaryota > Metazoa > Chordata > Actinopteri > Lutjaniformes > Lutjanidae > Lutjanus > Lutjanus campechanus. The sequence goes on from JAJHUR010000449.1 coordinate 51,202, forward strand.
AAAAAAAAGACGATTGTGACAAAGTGGGACATGTTGACAGATGTGAGGAACATACAGGCCATGTTTCAAGTGATTAGCATGTTGATTTTAATTTCTTATTATTGACGTTTCTGCATTGATTCATAATCATTCAAGAAAGAATTGCAATGCATCTAAGAATGTATTATCCCCCCCGACCCTAGCTACGGGCGGCTGACATGGAGCCTCTACTGCTGGAGCTATGAATACAGTTATCAGCTTCTTCTATGGGGCCAGTATCTTTGACGAAGATAAAGTGTGTTATAAAACAGCATTCTAATGAAGTACTGTAGTGCTGCAGAGATGCTCTGGCCTATAAATCTTGTTCTCCAGAAAACAAGAAAATGTTTATAGACCCCAACAAATTTTTTTCCAGTGAAAATTAAAACTGCAATGCCAAAATGATCATTCCCACTAATCTTGAATTATATTGCAATCACAATATCTGTCAAAATATTCCAAATATATATATATATATATATATATATATATATATATATATATATATATATATATATATATATATATATATATATTATTTTTTTTTTTTTTTTTTTTTTAATCTG